>SZWC01013805.1:4800-16852 GCA_023375785.1 Penium margaritaceum
ATTTGCCAGTTCAAATGTGATCTGACCCATAGAAACCTTCCAGAGATGGTAGCCACACGTATTCACTGTAAATTCTGAACAGAATAAAACCCACGTAATAGCCACCTGTTTGTTTGTTTGTTTTTTTTTTGTTGTTGTTTTTTTTTTTTTCCCCTATCAAAGAAATACCCTACTGATCTTGAATTTTAACACTAAACAGTTTTTGGACAATTCTATTCAACAAGAATGTTTCTTTGTCAAATAAGTTGGATACCACCTAAGTAATTCTGTTGGCAAGAGAATGAAAATTTACATGGATGATTGGGTTGCTACTACTGCCTTTTCTAAAACAATTCCATGAGCATCTTTAAAAAACCCTTATGTTTCTTCCACATCCTTCAACTTTGGCGACTTTCGTTCAAGTGCTCTTCTACACCAAAATGATTCGAAGGATGCATGATGCCTCAGAATTGACAAAAAAGGAAAAAGTGCACTGACAAGTGAAAAGCGACAGAGTACCTGTGAGAAAGTGTATTACAACATCAGGTATCACACGACCTCATCATCCTCCTCCACCTCACATGCCCCAAAGAGCAACTGCCCGGCATAATGCGCTACCTCACACTGGAACGCCGGGGTGAAAACACACAGAAAGTTCGACTTGGCCCAAGCACCTTTCCGTAGAGGCTGACCATGACTGCAACACGCTGGTGAAAAGTGAGCACACGCTCCTCCCCATCCTCGGGTAGTTTCTAGGCGGTGGTAGTTCCACAGCACCAAGACTACCTAACCTATCTGTACAGATTCTTGGACTCACGGGCGTCCGAAAGCACGAGATCCAAGCTGCTCCAGAATGTTGTGGACAGGGGCGGCGATGACCTCTTGGACCTGCTTGCGGATTGTCTTCAAGTTCAACACGTTCCTTGTGATTTGGGCCTCACAAACCGTTTTCTTTATCTCCTCCACGATGTCCGGACGCTCGGCAAGCCACACCTTTTTGCTTCCATATCCGCGCTTGAGTTTGTGGCTTTTGGAGATGAGTGCCAATGCCGACGTCATGAGAGAAGAGATGACAGCGTCGCGGTACTGAGGTTTGAGAACGAGCTTCCTAGATTCCAACCATTGGGCGACAGTGGATGGCACGAGACGGTCATACACTCAATTTCCATCTGGCATACGGAATGATTTGCACAGATGTTGGACAGAAGAGTATGCACCTTTTTTTCTCTTTGAGAGCCTTGCAGGTTGTCCAGAAATTTCCGGACCCAATCGTAGTATGGGTCCCGTTTTGTGCCCGTAGAAGCTCCGCCACCAGAGTCTGTTGACGTCGTTGCATAAGACAATTGCAGAGACATGCACTCAGTGTCTGTGCTATCATTTGCTTCTTGGTCACTATCACTGTCATCACTACAGTTGCCCCCGCTGTTGTCCCTGCTGCTGGAGATGGGTACAATGTCATTGTCGCTGTCGCTATCAGTGCGACTGTCACGTGCGGCATTGCTGCTGCCGGGGGCGGCGTCAATGCGGAGAGCACCTGTACGAAGATGGGTGACACTGGCACAGGGCTTCGGTGGGACAATGTCGTCCACCTTTGCCTTGCCATTCTTGGCGTAGGTTGGCGTGTCTTGAACAGGGTTGTCAGAAGAGGAGGATAGGGATGCAGACGTGGCCGCATCCTTCTGCATGCGGCCTGCGGCTTCGTGGTCCCCGGAGCATCCAATGCCATTGTCCAAGAAACACTGGCAAACCAAGACCAGCTTCTTGTACAACACCAGTGGCATGTTGGATGGAACAGTCAGCGGCGACGTGACAAGCTTGGCCGAGAAAAATGCAAAAATGGCGCCCTTTTGAAAGTAGCACGCAAAATTGGCGCCCCCCCAACTTGAGCACGCAAAATTGGCGCCCCCGCAAAGCGAGCACGCAAAGATGGCGCCCCCACAAAGCGAGCACGCAAACATGGACCCCTCCTAGGATAGCACGCAAAAATGGCGCCCTGCAAAAATGGCAACCCACGAAGTAGCACGCAAAAACAGCACCCCCCCGTCCGGCGACGCCACGTCAGCGACCCAACTTTGCGATTGATATTTTGCCTGTCAATTTTTCCTTCCGATTTCTCTCATGCAAAAACATTGCAATATTTGGACAGACCGGAATTGACTCGAGAAATAAAGTGATCAGGGCACTTGGCTGAACAGCACCCTATTATTTCCATTCACGCCTTTTTTTCCCCCCATCGCGTCGAAGGCCATTTTGTTGTTTTTTGTTTTTTTTTTTTTTTTCTCGCGTCGAAAGCGATCTGCCCACTTTCCCCTCCCCCTCCCTCTCCCCCTTTCAGTTGGCTTCGACGCGAGGAAAGAAAAAAAAAAGGCGCGGCAGATCGCCTTCGAACGCGATCTGCGCCGCTTTCGCCTCCCCCTCCCTCTCCCTCTCAGTTGGCTTCGACGCGAGAAGAAAAAAAAAAGTGGGGCAGATCGCCTTCGAAGGTGATCTGCCCTGCTTTCGCCTCCCCCACCCTCTCCCACTCCCAGTTGGCTTCCATGAGAGAAAAAGAAAGAAAAAAAAGCGGGGCAGATAGCATTCGACGTGACTGAAAGAAATTAAAAAAAGACGGCCTTCAACACGATGGGGAAAAAAAAAGGCGAGAATGGAAATAACAGGGTCCTATTCCGCCAAGAGTCCTGATCACTTTCTTCCTCGAGTCAATTCTGTTCTGTTCAAATATTGCAATGTTTTCGCATGAGATAAATCGGAAATAAATATGGACAGGAAAAGTTTCAATCGCAAAGTTGGGTCGCTGGCGTGGCGTCATCGGAGGGGGGGTGCTATTTTTGCGTGCTACTTAGTGGGGTGCCATTTTTGCAGGGCGCCATTTTTGCGTGCTATCTTAGGAGGGGTCCATGTTTGTGTGCTCGCTTTGTGGGGGTGCCATCTTTGCGTGCTAGCTTTGGAGGGGCGCCAGTTTTGCGTGCTCACGTTGAGGGGCCGCCAATTTTGCGTGCTGCTTTCAAAGGGGCGCCATTTTTGCATTTTTCTCAAGCTTGGCCTCCTTGTTGTAGGTTGACATGAGATTGCACGTGGCCTGCGGTGCATCAGTCGCGTCGGAAGATGCAACGACATGCACCTTGTGAGGGTTTCCGACAGGCCTCTTTGGTACTGGTGGACGCGGAAGAGGCCTATGGCGAACAGCTTGCACAAGACGACGCGCACGCTCCTCGGGTGAAGCTTTCTAGAGGAATCAATCCATAGTGGCAGATTGACAACAGCTGGGAGTGACAACTGGCAGGCTAAATGGCAAGTGCCTGATACGGCCCTCGCTTTTTGACAGGACGTGGGATGCAGGCGCATCAGGAGGAGGACAGACAATAGTCGTTTGGATGTTCAAATACTTGTGAAACTTGCAATTTGACACGTGCACATCCAAAGCCAACAATCTGGAAGTCACAAAATGAGTGAAAACAGATGTTGTATGGCTCCATGACCTCCGGACTTCCAGTCGTAATTGCTACCGACTGCAGCCCGAGTCGAGCTGGTTCGTTGCCGATTTTTAAGAATACACCTTTTTCGTCCAGAGAATGTCTAAGTTCCACCCAAATAATTCCTCACTAAAAACCATGTACAAAATGATGGAACACTTGAAAGTAAGATCAACCATATTTGAAGAAATGAAATTTCATGAGCAGTAGGATAAGAGATATCTCTGTGATAAGAAAAACGTTTAGCTACGTAGTTGTTGTTTGAAAATGGAACACCATCCACATTGTACTCACTTGTGTTCATTGACATAAGATTAAGCATTTCATTTTTCATTTTTGTTTTACGTGCAACAGTTGTGCATGCGTGCTAAGAAATGTGCAGTGTCAGTTGCATTTCCACACAAAGACACAACTCTTAACACACAGTCAGGTAAGTGGTGACTTTGGCAGCCTGTCTTGTTGTGTTCATCATAGACACATAGTGACCCCTGAGCTTGCAGCACCTACATAATCCATGGTGACTGACTCCTTGACAAGCTGGATGGCATTGGTGCACCCAGTGCAGTAGAGGCCCGAGAGAGCTGTGTGATGAGGTTGTTACTTCTTGAGAGCAACTGACAGACAGCTGGGTGCTCGTGTTGGATTGAGGAGTCAATCACAGAGAGTGAGCACAGCGTGGTTGTTGTATTATGACAGCCAGGTTGCTGCATTATACAGAATAACATCAGGACAAGGTGTGGTGACATGCGGGACTAGACGTGCGGCATGATTCACGTTCTCATATGTAGTTTGCGCCGTGCTTTGCACAAAGTGCAAGGCTAGCACATTTTGTTCATTGCTGCATCTGTCACCTCTTCTGCATTGTCAATGATGAGGCCGTGTACCAGTTTGTACTTCACCGTCTCTTTCACAAATGTGGGTGAGGAATGCCTCAGTCGTTGGTGCCAGAGCTCCAGATCAGCTCCCCCTCCTTTGGCCAGGTTGACGGTACATTCCTGCGAGTCTAGTGAACCTTTCACCATGGGGATCACCTTGGTCTCCACAATGTAGAGGCCTCCCTCACGCTTAGCCTCCACCACGGTCTCACGGCCACCCTCCTTCTGTACAAGAGCCCTTCTTCAGAAGAGCACCTTGTATCCTTGTCCGTCAAACAGCTGACACTTAGAATGTCAGCCAAGCCAGGTACGTGCTGCATGTCCGTCATGATGTGTTGCACCCGCTTCCTACCAACCACCACCTCAAGGTCCACATCTCCTTGGCCAGCCACTGGTTCAACCTTGTCGTTTGCAACCACCATGGAGTTACTCAACTTGGTGTAGTTGAACCTGACCTTCTTGACGTGGGCATGCTCCTCCGCTCCGGAGTCAAGACATTGTCGGTTAGCCCTCTTAAGGTACTGGTCATGATTTCCATTGAGTGTCTTCTTACCTCTGGCATCCTTGCAACCGGCTTTTGGCTCCTCGGTACACTCACGGGTCACGTGGCCCTCTTTTCCACAGTTGCAGCACGCATCCTTCTTCTTGCCCGTCTTGTCACTGCCATGTCTACTTCTTGTCCCTGCTTCCACCACCATGTGTTTTGGTGACGAGGGCCAATGAGGAAGACGAGGAATCTCCGCAGCTCAGTTGTTGTGACTTGAAGATGTACGCTGCAGCCGCATCATAGGTGAGCTTGTCCCCTGTCCATACCCTCAACACAGTGATGAGAGGACTCCAACTGTCAGGAAGGGCCATGAGGAGGGCCATCGCTTACAGCTACGTGACGATATTTCACCCCACGTCATTGCATCGAGGAAAGTGACTCGATCTACTTCATGTGAATAATGACATCATCTCCTTCCTTGATTCTCACCGTGAGGAATCGCTTCATCGCAAAGATTTTGTTTGTGAATGACTTGGATTGATGGATGATGCAGAATTTTTGCCAAGCTTTGGCTGTCGATGTGCATCCTTGAAAGTAGCCCCACGGTGACTCAACCGTTCCGGACACCAACAGCATCAGGACCTCCGTGTTTTTCTTTGCAAATTCCTCCTTTGGAGCTTCCGCCATTGTCACTACATTGACTTCCGTAACCTTCATGACCTCCAGCAACCCTTGTTGCACGAAGTGGAATTTGAAGTGCCACCTCCACAACCCTGAGCCAGGGCCGTTTACATACTTTTGGATGGATTATATCTCCTTTTGCACCGTTGCGCAGTCTCCCTCTCTAGTTTCTCATAGTTTGATGGTGATGATGTCCACGATGACAATATCACCTGCCGCAAAAGCCGTGAACAATCAGGGCCGTGGGCCCGTAACCCTTTGTTAGGAGATGTGTGGTTCATTATGGCCTGACGGGTCCTTGGGTTCACGGCTTGGTTTTGTGCGAGTTCGGAGTCTAAGCGTGTGCATTCTGGTCGCCTCATGTTATGTGTGTCAGAGTTGGAAAGAGTTACGCGGCAGTCATCTTTGCAAAGAGAAGATTAGAAAATTATGTTAGTCTCCTTTAAGACACGGACATGATCTGACAAGTTATAGTTCTACTCCCAAGCTTTGTAATGCACCAAACCTTGTGCGATTCGGTTAACCGTAGCTCCTGCTATGTCTGTTGAAGCGCGGTACATCGATTCAGCCACTCACTAGCGACGCACGTGATGCCCGCCCGCCGAAGTGCCCATACACATAAGGGCCCATCAAAACGCCTTTTTGGAGGCGCAGATGTCCCGACGCATAGTGGCACTACACCCTGTGCTTTTGGGGTGAGTTACAATGAGTTAATGAATGAGTTTGGTGATGGGGATTGACAGGGTTCAAAAACTTTCCGCGGACCTGCGGTCGGAATTTGATTGTCTCTGAGAAACAAGCTTTATTATTGAGTTGAGGACTACGAGCCAGGAATTTGGCTAAGTCATCCAGTAACAACATGTACTACAAGATCCAGTGGAAGACATCCACTGGATGACTACAGAGTCATCCGCTGGATCCTGATTACTCATGTCTAGTAGATTTTTCCACCAGATGCCACAATCTGGCTAAGTCCTCGATCCACGTCGCAAACCCCAGCTTTAAGAGCTCGTAACTTCCTCATTACTAAAAAGATTTCAACAATTTAAGTTGCACCAGCTTCAATATCTCCTCAAATCTCAAAATGTTTCATCCAATCTAGATTTTGAGCGCTCTCTAAGCAGCTAGAGTAATGCAATGGTTTTTCTTCTTCCAGTGGCTTGTCGATGCCTCCACACCCTGACATAAGGAGGGGCAACATACAACATAATCACCGTCAAGAAACACAGTAGGACAAGCTTTCTGTAGATCTCCTGGTTGTGACAATACACTTGTACCTCCCTGAGTATGCAGCTCTAGTAGCTACTAAAGATGTGCGATCGTGGGATCCCGGGGGTCATGATCACTACTGCTGCCTAGGCAACCACAATGTCTGCTGATGTTGTGGTTGCGACACGACCCGTCCATGAGTCCCTAGAGGACATCCACTGTGTGTGTGTATGATCTGCAAGCTGCACATGATCCTGGTCTCTTTGAGGGGATTTTCGCACTCTGTGTAGCAGTGATCACCCTCGTAGTTGTAGCGGTGGATAGAGCGTCCACCACTACTGCTTGCCAACTACTTCTACTACCATTGCTGCTTTCCATTGGTAAAAACATTCTTTCCCTTCTTCCCCTACACGACCGCTACAACACCTGCCTACAACACCCTCCGTCAGTCCGGTGAAAAAACATTCTTCCCCTTGCACTTGCCATGCATGCTGCTCCTGCTTGCTCTTACTCATCTTTTGTTGCACCCTCCAGCACATCATAGCTGGTCATCCCAAGTCCAGCCACGCTCAATGCGTGCCGGTCCATGGGTTGCGCTTTCATTAAGTAATCCGCAAGCATGTTGTGCGTGCTGCAGTGCTGCAGCACCACCTGCCCCTTTTCAACCATGTCCCATGCGTAGTGGTAGCGCACGTTGATGTGCTTTGTCCTCCTGTGGCGCGTCGGGTTGTTGGTCAGCAAGATTGAGCCGGTATCTTCCTCTTGCACCACCGTAGGCTCCTGCTACGGCACGCCCAGCTCCCCAAACAACCTGCGGAGCCCCACTGCCTCCTTGACTGCCTCAGCCAGCGCGATGTACTCTGTTTCCACTATGGAGATGGCCTTGCAGTCCTGCTTCCTGCTGCACCACGAGACCGCTGCACCAGCAAGGAAGAACACGTAGCTAGATGTGGACTTCCGCTTGTCCAAATCGCCAGCGTAGTCTGCATCCGTACAGCAGACCAGACGCAAAGGGCCCCCCTGCCCCTTGCCGTCGAATCTCAAGCGTGCATGCCGCGCCGCCTGTAGGTAGCAGAGGATGTGCTTGACCACCTGCCAGTGTAGTGGCCCTAGATCAACCACGTACCTGCTCACTTGGCCCACCGCGTAGGCCAGGTCAGGTTGAGTCGCCACCATGGCGTACATGAGGCTGCCCACCGTTGATTGGTAGGGCATCCCTGCCATATCCTCCCGCTCTTCTTTTGTTTGCGGCGCAATTGCCGCACTCAGTTTACAGGTCGTTGAGACCGGAAAACCAAGTGGTTTGCAGTCCTCCATGCCATACCACTTCAGCACCTCGGCCACGTATTTGGCCTGCTCCAGCTCAAGCGTGCGCGCCCTCTTGTTCCGCGTGATGCTCACCCCAAGGTAGTACTCCAGCTCCCCCATGTACGACATTTGGAATCTGCTGCTCAGCTGCTCTTTCAGCCGTTGTAGGCTTGGCAGATCCGTCGAGCACAAAATCAGGTCATCCACGTAGAGTGCAACAATCTGGTGGAGCTCTTTGTCGTGCGACGCGTACACGCAGTGATCCGCCTCACAGCGCTTGAAGCCGAGTTGTGCCATGAAGCTGTCCATCTGTTGAAACGAGCATTTGGGTGACTGTTTTAGCCCGTACAAGGACCTTCTACAGCTTACACACGTTACCCCTGGTGCCTCCACCCCGTCTGGCACCTCCATGTAGATCTCTTTATCTATGATGCCGCTGAGGAAGGCCGTCTTTACGTCCATTTGGTGGAGCTCCATGTCCTTCGCGGCTGCCACCGCAAGGATCACCCGGATGCTTGTAAATTGTCAGGATGAGATCCGCGTGGTGCGGTCCCGACGTTTTTCTGATCGTCTCCAGTGGTTCACATCTACTGTTTTGGGCAAATCTGAGACTGAGCGTGAGCTTTCTGGTCGCCTCACGCTATGTGAGCAGGAATTTGGAGACAGTCAGTTTGCGAAGGGAATAACGTCGTTTTGCGTTAGGTTTTGAACATGGAAATGGTCACAACATTTATAGGGCTAGTCACGAGCTTTCCAGGGCACCAAATTGCGCACGATTGGGCCAAGCGTAGCTCAAGTTATGCTTGCCGAAGCGCAGGTCTCACCCACCACAGAAGCCTGACGCCGCCACTCGCCATGGCGCCTTCATTCACGTGCGAAGCGCCTTTCCCAAGGCGCATGTCCCATTGCACATGGTGTGGGAGTCCCCTGCACTGTTTCCACGTAGCCTACCCACTTTTGGGTCGTGTTTGGTGATGGGGTGTGACGAGGTTCGAAACCTGTCCGCGGACCTGCAGTCAGAATTTTGACGAGGTCCCCGAGTAACAAAACGTACTACTGAGTTTCGAACTTCGAGCCAGGATTTTGGCCCTCAGTAACAGCCTGCACTACTGGATCCGGTGGATGATTCACCTGATCAGGCGGATCATCCACCGGACGCCTCGGCAGGCCTATCGGAGCATTTTCTCCACATGGTATTTTTGTTACTCGGTCCGGTCGATTATCGACCGGATTTCGAGTCGCAGCCGGCTCCCAGAGCCACTGCGCATACCCCAACTTTGGAAGGCCATATCTACCTCGATACTTGTCCGATTCCGACGAAACAAATTCCACCGGACTCAGCGACTCGTCTAATTTGAGGGCAAATCCTCCATTTCAGGATCCAAGCAAATTTTGAGTCGCCAAATCCGCCGGAGCGGAGTTTCCACTTTCTGGCGGCTCGTCAGCGCCTCCCGGCGCCGCACTTGGGCATGCGGAGGGGCAATTCTTCAACATTCTCCCCCTTGCAGCTTCCATGCCTGCTGCTCCTGCTTGCTCTCACTCATCTTCCGCTGCGCCCTCCAGCCCATCATAGCTGGTCATCCCAAGTCCGGCCACGCTCATTGCGTGCCGGTCTGTGGGTTGCGCTTTGGTCAAGCAATCCGCAAGCATGCTGTGCGTGCTGCAGTGCTGTAGCACTACCTGCCCCTTCTCGACCATGTCCCGTGCGTAGTGATAATGCACGTCGATGTGCTTCGTCCTCTTGTGCTGCATCGGGTTGTTGGTCAACGAGATGGAGCCGGTGTTGTCCTCTTGCACCACCGTAGGCTCCAGCTGCGGTACGCCCAGCTCCCCCAGCAACCTGCTGAGCCACACTGCCTCCTTGACTGCCGTGGCCAGCGCGATGTACTCAGCTTCCACTGTGGAGGTGGCGACGCAGTCCTGCTTCCTGCTGCACCACGAGACCGCTGCACCAGCGAGGAAGAACACGTAGCCGGATGTGGACTTCCGCTTGTCCACATCGCCAGCGTAGTCTGCATCCAAGTTTCAGACCAGACGCAAAGGGTCTGCCAGCCCTTTGCCTTCGAACCTCAGGCGCGCGTGCCGCGTCGCCTGCAGGTAGCGGAGGATGCGCTTGACCGCCTGCCAGTGTAGTGGCCCTGGATTGGCCACGTACCTGCTCACTTGGCCCACCGCGTAGGACAGGTCCGGTCGAGTGGCCACCATGGCGTACATGAGGCTGCCCACCGCCGATTGGTAAGGCACCCCTGCCATATCCTCCCGCTCTTCTTTTGTTTGCGGCGCCATTGCCACACTCAGTTCATAGGTCGTGGAGACAGGACTGCACACTGGTTTGCATTCCTCCATGCCGTACCGCTTCAGCACCTCGGCCACGTATTTGGCCTGCCCCAGCTCGAGCGTGCGCGCCCTCCGATTCCGCGTAATGCTCCCCCATGTCCGACATTTGGAAACTGCTGCTCAGCTGGTCTTTCAGCTGCTATAGGCTCCGCAGGTCTGAGGAGCACAAGATCAGATCGTCCACGTAGAGTGCAAAAATATGATGGAGCTTCTTGCTGTGTCGCACGTACACACTGTGATCTGCCTCACAGCGCTTGAAGCCAAGTTGTGCCATGAAGCTGTCCATCTGCTGGTATCAGCATCGGGGCGATTGTTTTAGCCCATACAAGGACTTCCGCAGCTTGCACACCTTGCCCTCCGGCGCCTCCACCCCCTCCGGCAGCTCCATGTAGATTTCCTTGTCAATGATGCCATTGAGGAAGGCCGTCTTTACGTCCATTTGGTGGAGCTCCATGTCCTTCGCGGCTGCCACCGCAAGGATCGCCCGGATGCTTGTGAACTTGGCGACGGGTGCGAACGTCTCATCGTCGTGCTCGCCCTTACACTGTGCGTACCCTTTCGCCACGAGCCGCGCCTTATACTTGTCAACCACACCTTCCTTTGTGAACTTGGTCTTGAAGACCCATTTGGAGCCGATGACCTTGGCGTCTTTCGACCTGTCAACCAGCTGCCACGTGTCGTTTTCTGCAATGGACGCCAACTCCGACTTAACGGCGGCGTCCCACTGCTTTCCCTCGGGCCGCGCAAGCGCCTCTTGCACGGTCGTCGGCCTCGTTGATGCAGCCAGCATGCACCGCGTCATGCCAATCTATTGACTGGTGCCTGCGTCAAAACGCTTCCCCGCTCTCCGCTACCTCCCGTTGCAGCGCGGCAGTCTTGGCGGCGTCTCGTCGCTCTGCTGCGATCCTTCCGACTCAGCCCGCTCTAGTGAATCATCAACCGGACGGCTTTCCGAGGATTCTTCCCGCTCCGGTGAACCATCTACCGGACGGGCGGCGCGTCCGGAGGACTTTTCTCCGACGCCCAACGCGAACTCAGCCGGGAGTGCGCGCTTCGGCACCCGTGGTGCCTCCTTCGACGGATCATTTCGCCGTATCTCTAGCCCAGCTGCATCATCGTCAGAGTCCTCCACGTCGGCTGCTGCACTTGTTGAACCGCCGCACTCCGACGCCGCATCATCGACCTCCGCGTCCGCCGGCTCCTTCTCGTAGTCAAGGAGCTGAAACCACTCCCCCTGTTCTGGAGTATTCCTGACGCTCATGTCGTTGCTGCTGCTGCTGAAGCTTTGCTGCTCGACAAACTCGACGTCACGGCTGCAGATGATCTCTTGAGTGCGCGGGTCCCAGACCCGATACACCTTTTGCACGCTCTCGTAGCCGAGGAACAAGCACGGCTTCGCCCGCGGTTCTAGCTTGCTGTCGCGTCGTTGCGCCGCCTACACCATCGCGTGCGCCTTGCACCCAAACACTTTCAGGTGCGCCACGTTTGGCTTGCGCTCGCTCCAAACCTCCTGCGGCATCTTCCAGCCGCCCTTACCCTTCAGTACCGCTGTTGGGGTGAGGTTGATGGTGTAGCTCGCTGTACGCACAGCCTCCGCCCAGAACCCTCGCGGTAACCCCGCATCCACAAGCATGGTCCGCACCATGTTGAGCAGCGTCTGGTTCGCCCGCTCCGCCACTCCGTTGGATTGTGGCGAGTACGGC
>SZWC01013805.1:58442-77950 GCA_023375785.1 Penium margaritaceum
CGGGTAGTGGAAAAGTGGAGGCGGTGGGGGGGAGAGGGGGTGGGGGCGGGGAGAGTCGTTTGCGTGGTGCAGAAGCCGCGTGTGACGCGCGTAGCGAGGCGGTAAGCGAATCGCCCCATCAGTGGTGCTTGAGGGACATCACTCTGTGGGACCCACTCCAACGCGCAGTCGGTATGCAGTCAACAATAATAGTCGAATTTTTTGTTCGCGTTTTCTGGGATATTGTAATGGGTTCAGTGCTTCAAGAGTCGAGGGTTTGTATTTCCGTCTCCGGCAGCGTGAATAAAGTGATTCCAGTCGCCCATTGCTGTCGTTCGTCGCATAGAGCTTGGTGACAGGGGTGAACCCACGCGTGAATTTGTACTTTTCTGATGTTTGGGGTTACGTAGTAACCCTATGAAATCGGTTCGGTATCCAAGAATCAGCGCTGACGTCAGAAAATCCTCTGCACAAGGACTTCCGTTACGGCAATTCTGTCTGCGGTCGGTGTTTCTGTCCACCGACAGCCCATCGAGTATTTTCAGGGTATTTTTTCCAGCACTTTTGTCGCGTCCGGAAGGCAGGCCCTCTCTGAGCGCGATTTTCCTTGCGGAAGCGACTCCCAGTCCGAGAAATTCGTGCGAATCGGATAGAATTCGCGTAGCAACCAGGGTTTTTTCCGAAACAGATGAGTTGCCATAACGCTTCTCCCTTGCTTGATAACGCTGTAGGATAATACGAGTTGTTGAGGGGCAACCGGACATCGCAAGCAAGCACTTGACCTCACCGACGACTACTTCTCGGACAGGAGGGGAAGGTCGAGCAAAACTCGTTTCCAAGGCAGATAACATGTTTAAACCCGGCTTCAGTCTATTACTACGTAACCCCGATGCAAGCCTGCGTGCACCCAATGCCACTAGTTTGCAAAGTGTGCTAACTGACTTCGAACAGGGGGCTACCTCGGTACCAAGTGACTCAAGAGTGAACGTGGTCTGCTACAAAAGCAACTAATAAAAGAGGAATTCATAGGAAAAATTGTCTTCTCAATATAATCGTTTTCATAATCTGCACACGGGCATTATTATAAATCTTGGTTGGGCGAAATAATTCAAATACAAAGGTTTTCAAACTCATATCCGCTTATGAATGGCTTTTTTGTTTATTATTCTATTTATTAATTATTTATTCCTATATATTCAAAAATTATACATTCAAGCAGAAGTTCTTTCAAATCACAAGGATGTTTTTGCCATAACGCTTCTCCCTTGCTATTACAAGATGAACTCAAGACTGGAATAAGGGTCTTGTACATTGCCTATTCTTATTTTGCTGCATTTTTACACAATGAATCGTGAAAATAAATATCCTTGTTTCATAGGATTCTTGGAGTTAATCAATCACCTCCGTATTGTCTTTTCATTCGCCTACTTTTTTAAATCCAATTCATTGAGTTCAATTTTACTATGATTTCTGGTCTTGTAATTTTGGATTTGTTCTTCCAAAGGCCACTGGTGTTTTTTTTGTGTTTGTATTTGGTCAAATTGCTGGTTCACGCCCTTAGTCTTTCTATGGAACTTTTCCTATCAAGTCTTCGAAGTTCAAAATATGGAGTGCAATTTCGCACTCGCGAGCTACTAGGCGTGCTCGCAGCTTGTTTCGCTGGTCGCCCACCCTATCCTGACAGCCAAGCGCGTCGTCAAGAAGTAGGTGTGTCGGACGGCGTTTCGATCATTGGAGATCCCCACGTCGGCATGCAGTCCACCTGGGACAACGCACAAAAATTGGATATCTCACGTTCTGCCCACACTCCTTGGTAGACTGTGCGCAGAGTATGAAAAGATATGTGGCAATAAAACCGACATAATGTTTGGAGTGTTTCGACCATGAGGAAATAGTCTTTTGTGTACTGGAATAGACGAAGGAT
The DNA here is from genome assembly GCA_023375785.1 of Penium margaritaceum. Classification (NCBI taxonomy): domain Eukaryota; kingdom Viridiplantae; phylum Streptophyta; class Zygnematophyceae; order Desmidiales; family Peniaceae; genus Penium; species Penium margaritaceum. The sequence goes on from SZWC01013805.1 coordinate 60,346, forward strand.
AAGAACCATGCTAGTCGAATAAAAGAGCCACTTGGGGCAAGTTGGGGTAGCAGCGTTGTTGGTGCAGCGTGCAGGCTTCCACGCTCGTTGCTTAAGTCTGCCGCCCCCTCAGTCTACTGCTCTAGAGATTAAGTCTGGAAGCTCTGGGTTTGTTACTCAGAAATGCGCGCTATAGTGTTAGCACCCAAAAGCAGCTGAAAACTGGAAGTAACTGATTAGGAGTGAAAAATGAGCAACAATGGGGGACCCCTCCAAGTTCTAGCTCCCACCCACTAGTGTAGAACTTGTTACTCAGCTAACCAGCCAATTAGAAAATAGTCTTTCACCTATTTTCTGGCAGGCAGGGTTTTCTCGTTGAGACGTGCCAGACGCCCAATAGCCCAAAACACGGGCGTCGTCCGTTTTGTCTGAAACTGGACCATATCATGATACCGACGCTGCAAACGCAGTCGTGCGGTCAGAATCAGCTAGAAAAGCAGCAGCAAAGATTTATGGCTGCCCAAACCCAGGCAGTGCCTACGACGGTCCATGAAACTAAACAGTGCCATGCAGTAAGAGACATGGAACCTACGGAAAGCATGATGCTACAGATAGAATGGCATAATCAAAATCAGCGCTCGCTTCATGCAGACAACATCTGTGGTGGTAATGACCACCGGCGACCCGACGGCCGAGGAGGCCTGCTGATGGAGCTGAGCACGTTGCCGGAAGGAGGAGGCTCCAGCGAACTGCGAGTAGGCCTCACCAAGCGTCGGCTCCACCGGACGACACTCCACCAACGTCGATTCTCGCCGTATGTCATCTGCACGCTGATGTACACAAGCCGGGAGGACAAAACAGAGCACAATGAGAGATGCGCAAAAACCAACACTCCCGCACTACTCACAAGCATAGTGCACATGTGCGGGAAGAGACATAGTCAACAACCAAACTCCCCCAAGGCACACAGAGACACAAGCAGGGATAAAGAGAGCCACTCACGGACACACACCAAATGAACTCACAACCTTCTTGAACGAGTTGTGCTTCAGTGCCTTGGTCAAGAAGTTAGCCAGTTGCCTTGCTGTCTCAACCCACACAATGCTAATGCTGCCGTCATGCAACAACCAACGCACATAGTGATACTCAACGTTGATGTGCTTTGTGCGTGTGTGATGCACGCAGTCATTGTCGGCGATGGCCATGGCACTCTCATTTTCACAATGCAACGTGATGGATGCGACGGACTGACGCAACTCGAACAACAGACGACGCAACCACATAATCTCACACGTGCCTGAGCCAAGGGCCACGTACTCAGCTTGACAAGTGTTGCGTACAATTCACCCCTACTTGCCACTGCGCCACAATACAGCCATGCCGCCGATCAGGAAGATCCAGCCTGCGCGACTCTTATTGTCTGGACTGCCGGCCTAGTCACTGTCGGTGTAGCCCACCGCGACGACAGACGGCTGGTGGTGGACCATGAGACCTCGCCGAGGAGTTGAGACGACGTAGCGTAGTACTTTAATCATGGCCTCGAAGAAAGGTGACGTAACTCTTGAGAGAAATGATCCAAGAGGTTGACGGCGAACGCGATGTCTGGGCGCATCGTCGTCGCCAAGAACATCAGTGACCCGATGACTCGCAGATACGTGGTCACGTCAACTAGCTTCCCCACAATGGCTTGGTCTGGAATCTTCAGCTTCACTTGGCCATCAGGTGAAATGGGTGAGGATGCGTTGGGGACGAGGGGTAGGTCCTCGGCGAAGCGAGTGGACAGGGTATGCACTTAGGCAGCCTGGTGGCCGTGCAGGATGCCCTAGGAGCGGTCATGCTCGAGCTCCATGCCCAGGAAGACTCGGGCGGACCTGAGATCCTTCATCTGGTAGGTGGTGTGTAGCAAGTCCTTGACACGCTGGACGGCAGGCATGTCAGGCGTCACAATGAGGAGATCATCGACGTAGACTAGGACAGCGGCGACGGTCTGACCTCGCGGGCTGACGAAGAGTACAAGGTCAGTGGTACTGCGCTGAAGGCCACCACGAAGGAGCGTGCTGCTGATCTCGTGATTCCTGCACCAAGTTGACTGCTTCAGGCAATAGAGGGCCTTCCGCGACCGCCAAACTCTCCCACTGTCGTCGTTGAAGCGTGGAGGCTACACCATATAGAGCTCCTCACCCTCTAGTGAACCATGGAAGAAGGCGTTGCTCACGTCCATTTGATGTAGCTCCCACCCATGCAGGGTAACCAGAATGAAAAGCGCTCGGCTCGTGAAGAATCAGCCAGCTGGAGCAAAGATCTGGTTGTGATGGACCCCACGGACCTGAGCACACCCCTTGGCTGTGAGGCGGGCCTTGTACTTGTCCAAGGATCCGTCGGGCTTCCATTTGCGCCGAAAGACCCACTTGGCACCAATGGCCTTCGGACCTGGAGGGAGGTCAACGAGGTCATACACGTGGTGCTGCCCGATAGCAGTGAGCTCGTCAGCGTAGGCAGCATCTCAGTGTGCAGCCTCAAGAGAGGCTCGAACCTCACGCAGGGTGGCTCGGTCCTCCAAGCGTGCTATGGAGCGGTCTGAGAGAGCGTGTGCATCTTGAGCTTCAGGTGGGATGCGCGCGAGTGCACCCATGAAAGCATGTCGATGCTCATGATGGAGCATTGCACAGCCTAGTGCAGAGCCAGGGTGAAGGTCTACGATGATAGCCGAAGTGGTTCGGCCGAGGGCCTTGGTGCCAAGGTCGTCACTCACGACCGCAGGAGTGGAAGAGACATGTGGAGCGACAGGGGGCCAAGACGCCATAGGGCGAGGTGCCACGGTCGACGCGCTTACCGATGGTCTGGGTTGGAGGTTTCCGCCTGGGCCACGTGTGTAGCGCGATAGGGCAAGAGATGGCACCGATTCTGACGGGCCGGCGGAGGCGGACAGGGGCTGCTGGGTTGGAGGGACCAGCGGACGCGACTAGGACGGCTGGCCCGGAGGGGCCAACGGACGCGAGTGGGGCCCCCGGCCCGGAGGGGCCAGCGGGCGTGACTGCAGTAGCTAGCCCAGAGGGGCTAGTGGACGCGACTGGGGCCCCCGGCTAGGAGGGGCCAGCGGGCACGACTAGGGCGGCTGGCCTAGTAGGACTAATGGATGTGACTGGGGCGGCTGACCCGGAGGGACCACTGGACACGACTGGGACTGCCGGCCCGGAGGGGCTTGCGGGCGCGTCTGGGACTGCCGGCCTAGAGGGACCAGCGGGCGCATGTGGGACCGTCGGTCCGGAGGGGCCGGTGGGCGCATCTGGGACCGTCGACCCAGAGGGGCCAGCAGGCGCATCTGGGACCGTCGGCCCGGAGGGGACAGCTGGCACGACAGGGGGTGCTAGCTCAAAGGGACTAAGTGATGTGCCACCCAGAAGCGACAGAAAGGAGGACGGACTCACCACTCTCCCACGCGACGGGAGGAACACCGACGAGCCGGAGGGAACGAGATCGTACAAAAACAGCTCCACAAAGAAGAGGGCATTGCAGGACTTGACGATGTAGTGTCAGGAGGGATCCCAAAAGCTCCAAGCATTGGACTGACGAGAGACACTGAGACAGGTGCAAGGACGCCCGCGGGGGGCGAGCTTGTTGCCCTCCTACGGGGCGGGTAGCCACACAATGGCCACGCAACTCCACATGCGAGCAGGGCGGAGGTCGCCTCGCAGACCACACCAGTGTTGGTACGGCGTGGACTGGCGAGGAAGGTATACGTGAGGAATGCGGTTCGAGACCCATGTCATGTACGCCATGGCTTCAAAGTAGAAGCCATCGGAGAGGCGAGACTGAACCCACATGGTGCGTACGGCATTGGCCATGGTACGGTTCCACTTCTCGGAGACGGTGTTCTGAGCGGGCGTGTAGGGCGTAGACGTCTCGTGGTGGATACCGCGGGAGGCAAGAAAGGTCGTGGTCTTGCCCATGTACTCACCAGCGCAACCGGAGCAAAAGCGGCAAAGAGGTCGACCACACTCGTGCTTCGCAAGGACAAGCCAGTCCTGAATGGCATGGGCAACATCGCTCTTTTGCCGAAGGCACAAGACCCAGTGGTAGCGACAGTGGTCGTGAGAGAGGGTGAGGACATAACGGCCTTCCTCTCCGACAGACGCGGTAGGGAGAGCACCCATGACGTTGGAATGGACCAGGTCGAGAAGGGCGGACGCACGAGAGGAGGACAAAGGGTATGTGGACCGGTGCATCTTTCCTTGAGTGCAATCAACGCACTCAGTGGGGCACAAAAAAGGGAAGGTCACAGGGTCAAGGACCTTAGCCGGCTGGGTGCGGAGCATGTTGTCGATGGCAGAAGAGTGGACATGGCAAAGGCAGTGGTGCAAGAGACGAGTGTGCCGCGAAGAAAGCGTGTTGGTGACAAGCACATGGCCTACAGTGGCCGACAAGGAGGCGACAGAGGGAGAGGAAGACAGGCAAGGCACGCGCCACAGGTTGCCACTGTTGGTGGCGTGGAGAATGACAAGACCGAACGGACGCAACGACACCGTGCCAACACCACGCGAGTGTACAACGTCCATGCTCATGCGGTCAAGGGCAGTAACGGACAGGAGGCTGAGCTTAAGACTGAGGAAGAAAAGGACATCGGTCAGGAAGACATCACCGGCAGGACCACGGAAACGAACGACACCAACGCCGTGGACAAGTAACAGCTGGCCGGAGCCCGTCCTGATTCCGGAGACATCCCCAACAGAACCAAGCATACTTAAGGCCTCGCGAGAGGTCCTCATGTGATGCGTGGCCCCGGAGTCGATGATCCCGATCTCGGCCGGGTCCTAGACTGGAGTCGCCAGATTGCTAACAATCACATGGCAGCAAGCAAGGGACGCAAACGCGATGGAAGGGGATGCAAACCAAGACTGCCAATCATCAAGCCATGCAACGTCGTCACGGAGGGGAACATGGGAGACCACCAGAGACGGTAAGATAGACGAGGAGGCAGGGCACGACTACAACTGAGTCTCAGTCATGCAAGGCGAGGGGGTCAAGCAAGAGGTGATGCAACTCGCACTTCCTTGGGGGGGAGGGCGAGGCAGGTCGAGTTGGAGTGCAATGAACTGCTCCAACTGCTGCTCATGCGTGGATGGCCTGGGATGTAGACGGAGTACGGAGGGACAGCGCTGGAGGCCGGATAGGAGGAAGACTGCACCGGTGAAGGGAACGACGGCGCTGCCGATTACGGATGGTCGTACTGAGGAGCTGGCGTCTGTGGGTCCAGGGTCGCAGTTGGAGGAGTGGAGCTGCTGAACGGGGTCGAGGCGTCGAAGGCGGCAACTGTGAAGCCGGCGGAGGCGACGCTCCCGTTGGCAACACATAATGGCGATGGCGCGAGCCTCGTCCATTAGTAGCAGGTACGTTACCACCCATGTCCTGGCTGGCCACGGTTGTAGCAGACCAAGGCACTGCCATTGGACCCAGTTGATTGCTGCTATGTCTATTGCTGCTGACCCTTGCCCTTCTTGCCCCGATGCTTCTTCTTTCCCGGCAACGAGGAGCTGGTGTAAGTCACTGCTGCGTGGGAGGCGACGGCCACGGAGGCAACGACAGGTGCGGTGAGGGTCTCTATGCGCTGGAGGCAGGACTCCGGATGAGCTTCCTCAATCCTAAGGAAGAGCTTGTATGCCCAGGGCATGAGGGTGCCCTGGGCCGCCATGGTGGAGAGGACTTCTTGGGAGTAGTGCACGAAGACGTCCGCGTACGCACTGGTGGCACTGCGCTTGGTGGTGAGGAGCGCGACGATAAGTGGTGAAGCAGAGGTGCCGAGGGGACGGAGGATATCCTAAGCCCGCTGCCAGTAGGCGGTGACTTTCTTGGTCTCCCCCATGTATAAGGAGTTGAACTCCCACAGAAGATGGCTGGTCTGAGCCTCGCTGGATAGACGATGGGGACAAGTGAGCACATGCCACGCCACAGCAAGGTCTAGTGTCTCGCAAGAGGTGAAGTCATTGAGGAAGGACTCTAGGGCTAGGCGGGCCGCAGGAGGAGCAACGGGGACGAGAGCGAGTGCTGCGCGACCATCGTCATACAGCTGGTCGGCCTGGGTGGAGTCATACGAAAGGGTGTAGTATGCCCACAAGCCCTCACCCTGCGCCCAGATGCGGAAGCTGAGTTCCCTGCTTCGGAATTGCTCGCTGGCCTGGAGCGGCAAGGGCGGCGTTTCAAAGTCCTTGGGCTTGCGGCTAGCGCACAGAGTGGAGCCAAGGACTGAGGTCACAATTTGCCGCTAGCGCTGAGTCTGCAGCTGTGCAAGGTAATGTGTAGCAGCAGACACAACAGGGATGGCGTGCCCAGGAGAGATGAAAGGCGGCCGGCCACTGGTGTGAGTCTGAGAGGCCGACGACTGCAGTGCTACAAGCTACTGTGTGAGAGCGGTAAGCTGTTGTTGAATGGAGGCTAAGGGGTCAGAGGCGTCCGCGACAGAGCCTGTGGACTGCTACTACTAATCCTACTACTGTTGTTGTTGTTGTTGCTGCTGTTGTTACTACTAATGTTGCTGCTGTTGCTGCTGCTGCCGCTGCTGCTTTTGCAGCTGCTACAGTTGCTACAAGAAAAGGGGGGATACCCCCCATGGGGGTTCCCCCACCGGAGTAGGACCCCTCCCTAGTGGGGCTGTTAGCCATGGTGTTGGTGCCCCTTTCTCTGTTTTTTTTGTGTGTGCTACTGATGTCAGCAATGACGTGAGCCTAAGACGACTGATGTTAGCATTTGCTGCTTGCTTTATCTGGTATTGCTATTGCTATGGATTTCCCCCCACCTTTCTCTTTTTTTGTTAGTTGATGACATCAGTAGTAACGTCGGCAGAAGGCTGCTCACGTCAGCAACAGTCATTGTTCGAGCCGCTGCTGTGTGGCTGCAGTCAGTGCTATTGCTGTTGTTGTTGTCGCTACTGCTCTTGCTGATATGCTATTGTAGCAGCTTTTGCGGCTGCTGCTGCTGCAGTTGTTGGTATAGCTACGACGGCTACAACTGCTATAGATACTACTGCTACCGCTGCTGCTGCAGCTGCTACTGCTATTGCTACCATAACTTTTACTACTGCTGCGGCTGCTGCTGTTGCTACAACTGCTGCTGCTACTACTAAGCTACTACGTGTTACTGCGACTGTTGCGGCTGCTGCGGCTGCTGTAGTGGCTTTGGCGGTGGCGGTAGCCACAACAATGCTGTTGACGGGGTGGGGGATTTTTTTCTCCTTCGTTTTCCTTTTCTTCCTTTTGCCCGTCACAGCGAGCTCATTGCTCACTGCGAGCAGCGACCAGTGAGCAGCAAGCTCGTTGCTCACTGCTTCCTGCTCGCTGCTCGGTGCGACCAGCGAGCTTGCTGTCAGCAGCTCGCTACTCGCTGTGAGCAGCGAGTAGCGAGCTACTGGGCTGCGGGAAGTTGCAACTGCTGTTGTTCCTGCTGCTGCTGCTTTTTACTGCTTCTGCTCGCTACTACTACTATTGCTCGCTGCTGTTGCTGCTCACTACTGCTGCGGGATGCTGTTGTTGCAAGCTGTTGCTGCTGCCGGCTGCTGCTGCGCACCGCTGCTACTGGCTGCTGCTGCCACTGCTTGCTGTTGTTGGAAGCTGCTACTACTGCTCCGACCATCCACTCCACCTGGAGGACGTCGCCACGTGCTTCGTCGCGAGCAAGCGCCTTCCGTGGCCTATCACTCAGCTCCTCGCGTCCAGCGTGGGGGTCAGTGCTGCCGGATAAACTCCGGCAGCATTTCCCTTGGCCGAGTGGCCATGGGAAGAATTCTGATGCCGCCACGAGGCAGGTCAATGCTGTCGGAAGAAATCCGGTAGCATTTCCCTTGCACTGGCGAGTATGGGGGGTCTGCCGGCGTAGTCGAGCACCTGTACGCCAGTCGTCTGTTGCTAGTGCTACGCTCTGGCTCTGATACCAAAATGGGGCAGCAGCGTTGTTGGTGCAGCGTGCAGGCTTCCATGCTCGTTGCTGAAGTCTGCTGCCCTCTCAGTCTACTGCTCTAGAGACTAAGTCTGGAAGCTCTGGGTTTGTTACTCTGAAATGCGCGCGCCAGTGTTTCCGCTCGAAAGCAGTTTAAAACTGGAAGTAACTGATTAGGAGTGAAGAATGAGCAACAATGGGGGACCCCTCCAAGTTCTAGCTCCCCCCACTAGTGTAGAACTTGTTACTCAGCTAACCAGCCAATCAGAAGATAGTCCGCGACCTATTTTCTAGCAGGCAGGGTTTTCTCGGTGAGCCCTGCCAGACGCCCGACAACCCAAAACCCGGGAGTCGTCCGTTTTGCCTTAAAAATTGACCATACCATAACACCAATGCTGCGAACGCAGTCGTGCGGCCAGAATCAGTTAGAAAAATAGCAGGAAAGAGTTATGGCTGCCCGAACCCAGGCAGTGCCTACGACGGTCCATGATGCCAAACAGTGCCACACAGCAAGGGACATGGACCTTAGGCAGAGCATGATGCTGCAAATGCAATGGCACAGTCAGAATTAGCGCTCGGTTCATGGAGACAGCATCTGTGGTGATAGTGACTGCCGGCGGCCCGACCGCCGAGGAGGCCTGCCGATGGAGCTGAGCACGTCACCGGAGGGAGGAGGCTCAAGCGAACTGCGAGTAGGCCTCAGCGAGCGTCGGCTCCATCGGACGACACTCCAGCAGCGTCGAGTCTCGCTGTCCGTCATCTGCACGCGGATGTACACAAGCCGGGAGGACACAACAGAGCACAATGAGAGATGCGCAAAAACCAACACTGCACTAAGGTGTGCATTTGGTAAAATCTAAGGCATTGTTAGTTGGTTTTGTACATGAATCATAGTTTTAGCAATTGAAAGTCGCAAATCTCATCCATATCATGAAGGTAGTTGAACTGAGGTTGTTGAAGCATTTGTGCAAGATTCAATACCGCTTCATGTGACAAACATTAGTAGCATGAATTCCATCCACATGGATCGACATCAGGCGTAGAGGCACTTTACCTGAAAGTGTGAAATGAAACAAAGATAAACAAACAGCTTGAGCACCACCAACAACGATTAGATATGTCCTACCATTAAACTCAACTAATTGGACTCGCTTGGAGCTGGTTTGGGATAAGTTGTTCCTATTCCAACAAAGATGAAACACCATACAGATCCTTGTATACAATTTCTTTTATGAATTATGTCATCATTTCATTTTGCCAAGTTTTGACCCTAAAAAAACTAACATAGTGTTGAGAAACTACTATAAAGCTTTGTAGCCTTGCTACCGCTGACGTGACGACAATGTCCATTCAGCTGGCGCACTAGCAAGCAAGCAAGTGGAATGAACAACAAGGGTTAGGCTAGGGTGACGCGCAAAGTCTCATAAGCTCCAATAGCCTAGTAACGAGGAGAAAAATGAAAACTGAAAAAGTACACATCATACATACCTGCCACGGCATACTGCGAGTGATGCACGTGGTAGTGTCATTTTATCCTAAAACTTTCCCAAAATCATTGTTTTGGTCGTACAAACATCCAAACACAATGGTGTCTAGACCTAGATGCTCAATAGCAGGATTATCACACGTATCTCGTCAGAGGCTGGTTTGTTGTACTGGGGGCTAGGGCTGCTGAGGCGGTGTGGCTGAAGCGTTTGTTTCGTGACTTGCATTAGTACATCCCTTGCATCTAGGTTAAAATGGTTTTGCGTTTGGATGCCTGTGCATAGATTTACAGCCAAAACAGTGGTTTTGGGCCAATTTTAGGACAAACTGACACTGCGGCGGGCGTCTCCCGTCCTGCACCATGGCACGTATTCATATAGTGTGCTTTTCACTTGTCATTCCTCTCTGCGTTACCAAGCTATTGGAGCTTATGAGAATTTTTGTCTCCCTAGACTAACCCTTGATGTTTCTTGCACTACTTGCTTGCTAGTACACCAACTGACTAGTCAGTGTCGCCACATTAACGGCCGAAATGTTAGGAAGCTTCCCAGTTATTTCTTGTGGTGCTAGAGCACAGTTGCGGAGCAAAGATGTAGCAATGACAACAGCAGTGAGAGTCATAGCTAAAGCTACGTTCCTTGGAGGACCCACCAAGGCGCGATGATCTGCCGTAGCAAATTATAGCAGCAGAGATACCCTTGCAACCGCATCACCACGCTACCATCCGTTGGTGCTCCAATGCCAGCTGGGTCCACATCAGGGATGTGCAGGAGCATGGAAATGGCTGAGTGGTCACAGTAACCTGTACAAACAGATGGGAAAAACTCACACCACAAGTGATTCTCTCATGACACCCCCAGTTTTCCAAATGAACTTTCATATCTCCCTTAGTCCTTTTGGGTCCCCTCTCCGCTCGAGTAGTCTCTTGAAAATTTCTGTTTAAATCTCGACAAATCAAATTCTAGTAGTATGCATTGAGTCCAACAGACACAGTTTGACTATAGGCTCACTCTGACTTTGTAGCAAAGCGAGTGTAGGAACGTCAGAGTGCAAAACTATGCATGCACATGTTGATAACAACCGAACCCAAGCCTTCCGTAAAACATGGTGGTGCATGTTTTTTTTTTTTTTTGTATACAAGTGCATATGACAAGGTAAGGAGATGGATTTGTCCAAACAAGCCAGAGTTACGTGGGTGCACTTGGACGAGTGAANCACCACAAGTGATTCTCTCATGATATCCCCAGTTTTCCAAATGAACTTTCAAATCTCCCTTAGTCCTTTTGGGTCCCCTCTCCGCTCGAGTAGTCTCTTGAAAGTTTCTGTTTAAATCTCAAAAAATCAAATTCTATTAGTATGCATTGAGTCCAACAGACGCGGTTTGACTATAGGCTCACTCTGACTTTGTAGCAAAGCAAGTGTAGGCACGTCAGAGTGTGCAAAACCATGCATGCACATGTTGATAACAACCGAACCCAAGCCTTCCGTAAAACATGGTGGTGCATGTTTTTTTTTTTTTTTGTATACAAGTGCATATGACAAGGTAAGGAGATGGATTTGTCCAAACAAGCCGGAGTTACGTGGGTGCACTTGGACGAGTGAAAAGAAACTATATTGAACGAATTTCATGAGCAGTACAATAGCACGGATAACCATAAAACACGTAGTGTAACTTTCATATGTCTAGCACTTGCACCAAAGAAAGCCAAAATGCCCGTTCTGTTTCCATGCACTATCACGACATGCGTCAACAACCGAGCCAAAGAGATCATGGTCATCCGGCCAATTAACGTTCAACAACAAGAGGTGCTGATCGGATACCTCATCTACCATGGATTGAATGCAATTCAATCGATGGCTGTTGAGGTCCACGATCAGCCACTTTTTCCACCAATCATTTACCGGTCAGAGTTTTTGTTGCGAGGGCACTCCAGAATTTAGGCCGCTAGCTCAGGGGAAAACAGGAAAAACACAACGCATTTCATTTTCAACCCTTTGCACCATCAAACCTAAATCCAACCCATCCCCTTGTACCCACTGGAGATTGTATGTTCTAACATTGCACAAGCACTTGCCCAACCCCGCGTTAGGGAGGGGTGACAGTTTTTCCTTCAACACATGGGGAGTCTCAAATGCCCCACAAACCTTGCACAAACCTTCTCTATAAGTATCACAAACCCCTCCAAGGAAGATTTTGTTATCCTTGTGGATGAGGCGTATGTCGTGCATTGACAATGCATGACATGCGGCCTCAAAATGTTATCACTTTCCTTGTTACTATTCTAGTGGTATTGGCATCAGATGGGCGGACTGAGTATGTTTTGCTCAGCGGTGGATGGGGGATTACTTTGTTGAAAAACTTGTGTGTATGATTGTACCCTTTCAACAAATCGCAATGCATGGATTCCATCTTTTCCGGGTCGCCTACATTGTTTTTTTTTAATGTTATCTGGAGGGGTATGATTTCTACTATCCTACATTATCTTCGGAAACTAACATGAATGCATAGGTAAATCCCTCACACACACAGTCAAATTCAATTCAATAAATTCATGAAACTAGACGAGTCAGTCAAATAGAATTACGTTCCACAAATCATGTCATGCCCACAACACCCTTAGCCAGCTTTGGCTCAACATCAAACTCAGATCAAACAAGTCATATGGCACGATAAGAACTTTCAGAGGATGTATCAGGCAAGACATGTGGTCAATTGATGATGTAATAAAGAAGGGGGTGAATGGAGCTATGTACAAACACATGTTTTCATTGTTGGGCAAAGCGCCTAGGGTGAACAAGTGGACGATGCAAGAGTCCCAAGGTTCAGAGACATGGGACAGCTGAAGATTCAGGAAAAAGTCAACAATTGCAATTCTATCACAAGCTTAAGAACTCGGAGAATGTAATTCTAACTCTGGTGAGAAAGATGTGGAATTGTTATGCCCTTAGAATCTCGAGTCACACCAAGTAAGCTGATTCTCATCAAAACATTAAAGAAAGAAGCCACATTGTTGGTTAGTTTCATTGTTGAGAAAAGTGTCATGGAAATGATGGCTGAATATTCTTCTTCATTCTTTGTTTTTCCTAAGCACGTTGGCTTGAAGGAAGTAAGAAAATGTCTACATGATTCCTAGCTTTGGTGTTGCTGATGTGGCAGTGTTTTCTAGTCAACTGAAGCATGAATATTCCCATAAGCTAAGAAGAAAAAAAGATGCAATAACGTACTGCAACTGACAAGCTCACAACAAAAGTAGGTGTCACAACGCGCGGCAGGTGGCACATGCGGTTGGTTAGTTTGCCCTAAGAGCATCCTAAAACAACTATTTTGGCCACAACTTAGTGCCTAAGAATCAGAACGCAACATTGTGTGAACCTATGGATGCACAGCCTCAAGCGAGACACAATGTCTATGTGCACATACACACACACACACACACACACACACACACACACACACACACACACACACAGACACACACACACACACACACACACACACATACAGTTACACATACACATACACATACACATACACACACATAAATATACGCATCCACACACAGACACACACACACACACACACACACACACATACAGTTACACATACACATACACATACACATACACACACATAAATATACGCATCCACACACAGACACACACACACACACACACACACACACATACAGTTACACATACACATACACATACACATACACACACATAAATATACGCATCCACACACAGACACACACACACACACACACACACACACATACAGTTACACATACACATACACATACACATACACACACATAAATATACGCATCCACACACAGACACACACACACACACACACACACACACATACAGTTACACATACACATACACATACACATACACACACATAAATATACGCATCCACACACAGACACACACACACACACACACACACACACATACAGTTACACATACACATACACATACACATACACACACATAAATATACGCATCCACACACAGACACACACACACACACACACACACACACATACAGTTACACATACACATACACATACACATACACACACATAAATATACGCATCCACACACAGACACACACACACACACACACACACACACATACAGTTACACATACACATACACATACACATACACACACATAAATATACGCATCCACACACAGACACACACACACACACACACACACACACATACAGTTACACATACACATACACATACACATACACACACATAAATATACGCATCCACACACAGACACACACACACACACACACACACACACATACAGTTACACATACACATACACATACACATACACACACATAAATATACGCATCCACACACAGACACACACACACACACACACACACACACATACACACACATACCAGAGTTGCCCTCGATGCCCGATGGAGGAGACCTACATCGGCATCGGCACATCGATAGGCATCGATGTGACATCGATGCCGATGGCGCACTCGAGGGGCACTCGGGTCCAGCCGACTGCGGAGTTTCACCGCCCGGGCACCGAACACCCAGAATCTCGCGGGGGTGTTGGAGGGGTTGAGTTCAATTTTTTGAGTTGCACGTTATGACATGCACGCACCGCCCATGTACAGCCATTGCATGCCACGCAGTCATGCCATGTGGCATGACTCAGGTCAAACATCCAATGAGGATGCACGGCATCTACCAACATGACGTGGTTGCTGATCTGCAACCATAGATTGACATCCAACTGTCATTCCACCCTGGTTATGTGGATGCTTCATTCAGCATGAACCATGCTGTACCTCGTACAAAAGCATATTTCCAGCCTTACCTGCTTTTGCGGATCATTAGGTGTCCACATGCACCGAACCTATGAATCAATCTACACCGTCGATCAATGCATTGATGTCCGGCGGACATCTATTGATCGATCGACGGTGTCGATCGATTCTTCGATCAACGCCATGGCGGACAGTGTCGAATTGACACTGTCCAGCATCCCCCACGTTCCCTTCTGTGTTTCGCAATAGTTTGCCATTTGCGGAGACTTTAACCAAGCACAGTCACATGCCATTGTACTCTTCTGTGTCTCGCGACAGTTAGCCGTTTTTGGCTAACTGCCGAGGCACACTCCGCCATGGCTTCACCAGCTGGAGGTTCTCAGACACCGAGTTCCTCCAATCGGGCGTCCACTTCTGCATCCACGGAATCTCCCCTGCCAGTCTCAGCCGTCTCCACGCATTTTGACGCAGCAAAATGGAACCCGCCAAAGAAGAGGCCGCTCACAGGCGACTTCCTGACAAAAGAACTCTCAAAACACTGCGAGCCTGCCCCTACCGAGGCCAAGAACCCAGGATTCATCTGCGGCTCATGCGCGAAGAAGCTTGGCGGAACGTGCGACCGGATTCGTGGTCATTTTGCGTGCAACAACCCAAACGTTGGGAAGTGTCCTCACCCGCCTCCAACCTGCCGAGATGCGCTCGGTTTNGATCGCTACCCACCCCCACCCGCCGGATGGCAACCTTACAACGTCGCACTGTACAGAGGAGAGGGGAAGGAGTGGGGGACAAAAGACAAGCCGGTGCAGTGGCTGAAGCTGTGGGAGCAGAAGCAGAAGGAGTCCACGGCCGCTCTTGGCAACGTGGTGCTGGTGGACTCCAGTGATGAAGACGAACATGGGAGGGAGGAGCAGCATCAGAGGCAGCCGGCATCAACACGGCTGGAGGGTGAGATTCCTCTATTTGATGTCAACAGGGCAGCTTCTTTCCGGCAGTCCACAATGCTTGAGCATTCCGACCGCTCGAAGAACGAGCGGTGTCAGTTGGACATAGTCAAGTTGATGGCTATTGGTGCACGACCCATCTCTTTCTGCCGCGAGCCAGTCCTCATGGAGGTTGTGAAGTCTGCAAAGAAAACCACAAATGCTTTCCGTCTCCCCAGCAGGACAACTGTGGTAGAGCAGCTGCTGCCAAAGCTTGACAAGGAGCTTGAGGAGCTGGATGCTCCGTACAAACAGGGATGGTCAACCTACGGGTGCAGTTTGGCGGTGGATGAATGGTCAGATCGGCAAGTGAGGCCGATCTACAACGCCATGGCTGTGAATGCCATGGGGTCAGTTCATCTTTTCTCCCGAGATGCAAGTGGACTGACTAGAGATGCTGATCACATCNAACAAAAAAGCATTTTCTGAGCTGAGGGGCAAGTATCCAACGTTGTTTTTCCAAGGCTGCTGTGCACACAACATTGATTTGATCATGAAAGACGTTGGGAAAAGTGCATGGGGTGCAAGTGTGATTGGGAGGTGCGAGAAGGTGGTTGCATTTTTCAGGAACAACGCAATGCCGCGGACTTGGCTGAAGGAGAAGACGGGTGGCAAGGTTCTGAAGAACAAATGCGACACCCGGTTTGCCTCGGTGCACGACATGGTTGAAAGGCTGCTGGAGCTGAGGGAAGAGCTGGAGACGTTCGTGGGACTGGACTTGTGGAAGAAGATTGGGTCTCAGAGAGATTCTGGCTTCCGGTCTAGGAAGCGTGAGGTGAGACGTATCATCAGGAGGAAAGTCTTCTGGTTGCAGGTGCGGCAGCTGAAAGATTTGTTGCAGCCACTGAAGCAGGTGTTGCGGCTTGCCGACAAGCCGGGTGGAGGGGCTGGGGAGATATATGAAGGATTGTTGGACTGTACAGAGCAGTTGAAGGCATTGTCGGTGAAGAAGGGTAAGAAGGGGAGAAGGGTGGCTGAGGCTCATGTCAACTTTGTCCTTGGCCGGTTGGAGCATCGCTGGTCCAAGGACATGTCTTGTCCACTGTATGCTGCCGCTCGTCGTCTGCATCCCGAGCACTTTGGCAATGATTTGTCAAAGGATTCACACAAATTGCAGGATTGGCAGCTGGTGGTGGAGGCACTGGTGCCGGAGGACAAGCATGATGACGTGATGAAGGAGATTGGTGCCTTTCAGAAGGCACAGACCATGGTTGAGCTTGACCCCATGGTGACGCCGCGGAGGAATGCAAAGGCAATAGCTGCCGTTGCTAAAGTGCAGTGTGGCATGATGTCTGCAGTGGAATGGCATGTCAACTTCATGTGTCACCTGCCTGTGCTGCGTGATCTAGCACTGAAGGTCTTGTCCCAGCCTTGTTCCTCTTCTGATTGTGAACGTGTGTTTTCTACGCATGAGCTGATCCACACTGCCAGGAGAAATCGGCTCAAGGTGGAAACACTGGAGCTCCTTGTGCGTTACAATGTACGGCTGAGGAAGCACTACGGCCGCAGTGGAAGGAAAGCCACTGTAGGCCTCGCGGCAGCAGCTGAAGCAGAAGCAGACTCGGCAGCAGAAGCAGAGGCTAGTGAGGATGACGGTGACATTGTGGAGGAGGACGGAGTTCTTAGTGAGCCTGAGGAGGAGATGGAGAGTGACGAGGATGAGGAAGGTGATGAAGATGATGTGGTGGCAGGAGCGGACGATGATGTTGTGGAGGTAATGGCATCAGTTCGTGTCATGAGTGACATGCCCGGACTGCCACATGCTCGGCCTGTGAGGGTCCGAGAACAGGAGAAGCCGGCACAAAGCAGCAAGCAAGGTGGGGTGGGGAACAATGAGGTGGGTGATGGTGTTGACAAGGAGCCAGGTGTTGCCGGTGCCAATGCAAATAGTGTTGTGGGTGAGAGGGAGAACAATGAGGGTGAGAAGGAGCAGGACGTGGACAAGGAGGGAGAGGAGGAGCATGAGGAGGGGGCCGCCAGTGCTGCTGGAGCAGATGGAGACGACGAGGTCATGGAGGACCTTGCCACGTCACCACGACAGAAGCGGACCTCAACGGCAGCATCTAGGGCTGGAAAAGGCACACCCCCAACTACATCAAAAGCTGCTAAACGCACGGCTGCTGTGGCAGCTAGCAAGGGTGCAAAGCGCAAGCCAGCAGCCAAGAAGTAGCTCTTGCATGGTAGTGGTCCCATTGCCTGATAGTGCTACATTGTTCACTATGACATGATTCTTCTTTGTGAGGTACCTTGTCAACCTAAACCACTCTTTCAAACTACTGCTCTCTTTCTGACAATCCCACTTTGCATTATCTTTCCTTGTCTTTCCTCTTTGCATGCTAAGAAATGGCTCTCAGTGTAGGTGCACTGTTATCCTGAACATGGTTGTTAATGTAAATGTGAATGTTAGCAATTGCTTGT
>SZWC01013806.1:0-11206 GCA_023375785.1 Penium margaritaceum
ACACACACACACCCACCCACACACACACACACACACACACACACACACACACACACAGGCATTCTCACACCCTGTCCTTTTGAAAATGTGAAACTATGCCAAACTTTGTTTTCAAACTTGGGTCTAAAGTCTGATGACAATGGTTACTACGTAACCCAATAATAAAACCCAAACCCCCCAGTGTAACTAGGGGGGTTGTTAGATATGGGGGAGGGGGGGGGGTTGCGAAATGCGGTGCACCCTATCGTGAGTTTTGGACTTTGCACTTGCAACCTCCAAAACTCCCGACAAGGTTACTTCTGACATCGTCCACTTCACCCTCGAAGTCGGTGAAGTCTGACGTCGAGGGCGTGGGTACAGTTGTCATTTTTTTCTGTTTTCGCTCCCACAACGAAAAACATGGGCACCGCCGTCATGTCGTTTTCGTCTATGGACAGCGACGTCTTTCCGTTTTTGACTTTGGACACCGCCGTCAGTTCATTTTTGGTACCGTTTTCTATGGACACCTCTGCTTTATGTGGCAAAACGATGGGCACTGGAGCATTTGTGTCCAATTTATAACCAGCGATAAGTCTAATTTGATGACAAGTGTCAAAATCGTAAAAAATGTACATACAAGTGTCGAGTTACAAATGAGGCATGGTCGGGGTCTTTGGGTCGATTGTCGAGCGACGCGTGCGGAGTCGCGTCGTGAGTGGTCGGATTAGAGAAGGTCCATTGAGAACTCGAGGGTCTCCGAGAATCGACGGTGAAGATGGAGATGCATCTTCATAAATCCAGATTTGTCTCGGTACCTCAAGAAGTCGACCGAAAGATCGATACTTCTGTCGTAGACTCGCGAGATTGGTCGAAGTTGTTGGAAGGTTGGGGAAGATTAACTGAGGGTGGGGGAAAATGGCCGGTTTACCCTCGACCGTCCGAGTGAATATCGTGGTCTCACGACACAATGGGCTATTTGTGTGATAACATAAATCCCCACTCGGAAAGATTAGGGACTCGTGTACGTCTGGTACGTAACACTTCCCCCCACGTTTAGCCGCGACATCCCGGCACGCGTGCAGATGTGGCCCCGTGACGGCAAGAATAGGCGTCGATGCGGTGATCAAGGTCTCGGAGGTTGTCGTAGGGTTCCTAGCTGTTGTGCACAGTGTCATAGTTGTGCCACTTGACAAGATACTCTATCGTCTGGCCTCGTCGTCAGTGACCGAGGATATCCTCGATGACGTACTCCGTTTTTTTGTCCACTTGGACGGGAGGCGGAGGAGGGACTTCTCTACTGGAGAAGTTCTCTATGGGGTCTCCGAAAGGCTTTAATCTGCTGACATGGAACACCGAATGAACTTGCATAGTGTCGGGGAGTTTGAGTCGTGCAATCACGGAGGTTTGCATGCACTCGATCTTAAACGGTCCCAACCATCGGGATTTGAGCTTTGAATAGTTGGCTCTACTGATACAAGAAATCTTGGCCAAGGATGATTTTGTGATCGCTCATTGGACAAGACCTCCAAACTGTTACATCTCGTAGATCTCCCACTTGTATTCATAGTGGATCTCGAAGTCTCCGTATCTGCAATCTCCTGTTGACGGTTTTTACTTGAAACACCCCTGGTTCGGTCTGCAAACCTAGTTTACGAACCATGTTGTTGCTCACGAAGTTGTGTAAAGCTCCTCCATCCAATAATGCCGACACCGTTCTACGAATTTTGCATCCTCAAGGGTAAACTTTTAGTAGTATCGCCGGCTGGATTTCCTTGTACCCCACGTAAAACTTTGCGATCTCAGAAACACTCTACGACGATGTAGGCTATTCAGATGGGCAATCATAAGACACAGATCACTCCTCACGAACAAGAGTTGTGCCTTTTACTCCTGCCCTTTGCCGTTTCCCGACTCATTTTTCTACCACTTCCCCCCTTTTTGGCTTGCTGCTTCCTCCGGCAGTTGCGAGCGATGTGCCAAACATTTTCGCAGATGTAGTAGGTTCATGTGTCCCTCTGGTCGACGGCTTCCACTTCCATCGAAGTCGAGGAGTTTACTGACAGGTTCTTTCCATTTCTACGGTAATTGTTGTTGGGAGGTCGCCAGTCGTAGGGTTCCTAGATCCGAGCGTTGTAGTCAGCGCTGTGGATCCTCTTGCTGCTACAACCATCCACGGTAAGTCGTTTTGGATGCCAAAGATAGCGATCGCTCTCCAGATATCTCACTTGAGGCCGTTGTTGTAGTGAAAACAGAGTTAGTTGGGGGCAATGTCTGCTCCTGTGATGATCTTGCAGGATCTCTGCGTATACTTTGCCACGCTGGACGGTTGACGGAGACGTTGGAGCTTGTACCGTACTTTGGACCTTTCATTTATTCGTCAAAAGCATGCGAGCATTGCGTGTGAGAATTCATTCCTATCGGTTGGTGGTATCAGCGTGTCTTGCCACTGTGGGTTGATCTGCTCCAAGGGTAGAACGCTTGCGATCGATGATTTGAGACGGGCGCCGTTGGCCGTTGATCCGCCGGTCCGCCGGTCTCCTGCTGCCATTAGGTAGTCTTTAGGTTGGACCACCAACTTAACGCTACGTCACACAAAAGCGCAGCCGCGAGGTCAACTTTCTTTTGATCGTCGTTGAACCCAACAGCAGTGAAGTACACCTCCAAACTCGTCAGCCACATTCGAACCGTCAGCCCTTTTAAGTTTACAAGATTGAACGGTTCTGGTGGAGCCGGACGAGTTTTGGGTTCGCTCGAGAGTTGGGAATTTCTCTTGATGAGCATCGCTACACGTGCGCTTGCGTTGTGAAGAGCCTCCATCATGACATTGAGTTGTTGGAGCAGATCGTTATTGATTCCTTTGAATGCGGAGATCCGGTTTGCCAGTTTCTCATTGATCCATGCTTGTCGTCCAATGCCACATGTTGTCCCTATTGTTGTCGTCGAGGCACTTGGTAAGGGCGGCTGGTTTATCGCCATTGGGTCTGCGACCGGATTGGTCGTCGAAGCCGTAGGGGTTGATCAAGCTGCCGCATAGCCTGCCATGCTAGCATTCACTGTCGCTTCAGGGTTCGCGTGCATCAGCATGTTATGCTCCTCCATCGCCGAAGTCGTCGCTGAAGACCCCTTGCTGATCGTCGGTTGCGCTTGCTCGCCTCACATCGTAGTCGCAAAGTCTATGTAGTCTTGACGTGTGAGATGCGCTGGCGGCTTGTGCGAGGAAGTCCTCTGGATGGGTAATGTAGTGGATTGCCTCTCTAGTACGGATGCACTCTGATACCGAGTGTTATGCCGAACGGAGTGTAGATGGTGAACAGGTAGAAGTTGCCAGACAGAACACGATTTAGTATTTGGGGCACTTGAGGAATTCATAATTAGCGGTAGTTTTACTTCGATGACAACTTTCTAAATGGTCGAACATGTATATGCAAGTGTCGAGTTACAAATGATGCATAGTCGGGGTCGTTGGGTCAATTTTCGAGCAATGTGTGTGGAGTTGCGTCGTGAGTGGTCAGATCCGTGAAGGTCCGCCGAGAATTCGGGGGTTTTCGAGAGTCGACGGTGAAGATGCAAAATTGGGGGAGTGACCATGTATCCACAAAATTCTCGATATCTATTGCCATATCCACATTTCACACATTAACCACGCCATATCCAATTCAGGATTTGTTTTGCTTCTTTGTTCACGCTATACCAAGCGAGCATGCAAAAAAAACTGCCATATCCAAATGTATACACTATGTCGACGCCGCATGCCATCCAACGACAACATGTTGGTATCGTCAGACATCAAAGAAGCATCACAAACCCCCCAATAAAAGGGTTTGTGACTTTTTTCACAAAGGTTTGCGAGGATTTTGAGTGGGGGGTCCGAAACAACCCATGCATTGAAAGGGAACTTGTTGGGCCCCACTACCGCGGGGCCCAGCAGGAGCCTGCGCAAAAACAAAACCCTAAACCTCTGAGTGTAATTTGGGGAAGGGTTTGAAAGCGGTTTGCATGTAGCAAAGTGGGTTTTGTTTCCAAAGAAAAAAAATTAAGAAGGCGTTTTTGATTGATCGCGATCGAGCGATGAGCCTTCTGTTTTCTTTTTTGGACTCACAAACCCCCATTCGTGGATGTTGGTTTTGTGTTTGCACGGGCGGAGCCCGCGCAAACATGGAAAACCCTAAATCCACAAATGGGGGTTTGCGAGTCCAAAAAAACACGAAAGGCTCATCGCTCGATCAGGATTCTCGCAATGAGGGGGTTGACACATCACCCCCCTTTGCTAGATCGGCGACTTGCATCCCCGATCGGGCATGGCAATGCACTGGGTATGGCATAGTTGTTTTTCAACTTGTTGTATATGGTGTAGTTAACATTCAGGTCACGGATATCTCTGGCTTATGTTGACGCTTGCGCGTATATGTCAGCCATATCGCCGATGTGAGATGCATCTTCTTATAAATCCAGATTCGTCTTGGCACATCAAGAAGTCGACCGAAAGGTCATGACACTTTTGTGGTAGACTCGCGATAGTGGTCTAGGTTGTCGGAGGGTTCGGGAAGATTCACGGAGGGTGGGGGCAGTTGGCCAGTTTGTTCTCGACTGTCAGAGTGAATGTTGCGATCTTGCGAGGCGATGGGCTGTTTGTGTAATAACAAAATTACCCACTTAGAAAGATTAGGGACTCGTGTATGCCTGGTACATAACAAGAAGGGCGTTGTTCGCTGTGTGTCTAAGTGTGCATAGAATAAATGTTTGTGCGCACAATAGTTGTATGCACAATGGCAACTGCAGATACCGATAGGTGAAGTTGAATTAAATAGGGCATGCAGGCCCATGCAAAAAATGTCATGAGCTCCATGTATGAGAGGCAGATAGAGGAGGCAAAATCTGTCTAAGTATGAAAAACGTCAAAAGAACAAGGAGAAAGTACAATGAGCCCTACCAAGAGCTCATTTACTGGGGACTGGCGGCTAGCCCACCAGGCCCCGTCACCCCTGTAAAAGGCACGCACGGGGAATACACGTGTCACAGAGCATGAAACCACACAATAGAGGTCTCCCGAGGCACCGGAATAGCAACCGTGTGCCCGGGTCTCGACCGACGAGAAAACATGCAATACACCCCGTACACACCCAGACTCTACGGTGACACATGGGAACTACCGGCTAGCCTGGCTATGCAAGTTTAGACCTCCCGAGAGGTCAGGACATGTCACCGGACGTCCAGGTCTCAGCCACATGCAAGCTACACACGCCTGATCACCAAACAGTGCTGGGTCTCCCGGGACACTCGCACAGACCACCAAGTGCCCGGGTCTCAACCATCGAGGCAGAACGAGTAGTGTCTGAAACACGCAAAATCAGCATCCAGTCACCACAACATGCTTTTCGAGTCTCGAAAGTGACACTAGTACCATCGGGTCTCCTAGTCGCACCGGTGCAATCCACTAGATGCGCGGGTCTCAACCCACCGAGAAAAGTCTCCCAAGGAAGTCGTCCCCTGGCTTAGTTGCATGTGAAAAAAAACAACATAACTTTGCTTCAGGTTGAATTTCCCCAAACAACGCCCATTTCCCCCTTCCACCGAGCCATCGTGAGACCAAAGCGTCCAAATATCTGCTCTGAATGAAAACACATTCAAGCGCATGCTCTGCATGGATCCAATTGTTTAGCCACCTCTCCCTTCACGTGAATAACTCATTTAAGAAACTATTACATTTTGTAACAGCCGTGGGCTATTTTGCGACTAACTTCTCAATCGAAAACTTAGGCCCTCGGAAAACGTAGTACGAGGGGGAGTAAATGGTCGCCTCAACCATTTTGACACAAATGAACCGCGCCACAAATGGACGTACTCCTCATAGGGCACTTTTGCAAACATGCATCTTAACCCTAATCGTTCCACGTGGCATTGCCACGCTAGAACAGGACCCTAGCGCCAAGCTAAGAGTGGAGGAGGAGTGACGTGATGAATTCTTCATCGCGGCACTCCTTTCACCTCGAATACGGCCACAGATGTTTTCCAGGCTAGAGTCAAACCAGACTCTAGCCCATTATGTTTTTCCGGGCTTTGGCTCCTTGAAACCTGAGCCTCGAGTACCCAAAGTACCTGATCATTAGTCAACGACCATTTTTAACCATGAAAATATCCGTACTCTACATTCTCCCCCTTTGCTTTGAACCGTCCCGATTAATCTTTGCTCACGGAGGTTTGATCATTGCGTACTTCATGATGCAAACCATGCAACAAGAAGTGCAAACAATATCCCATGTGTCAACTCTTGTGATCGGCAACACGGTTGCATCACGTTTACGCACAATCAAGCACACACGTATATGGTTTTTGTGATTATGACCGGTCGCGTACAACACACAATGTTGATCGCGTGATCCCTTCGCTCTTACCAACATGAGACACATACAATCTTTTAGTGTTCTCCAGAAGTGTTGGTGAGCCTTCAACGAAGACTCATCACACGTGTGTATCAGTGGCACAGTCGATGCCTTTTGGGACGTACCCTACTGATCTTTAATTTCGATATTAAATATTTTTTTGTCGCCTATGCTCAACAAAAATGATAATTAGTCAAATTAGTTAGGTACTACGTAAATAATTATCGTTTCGTGGAAGAAATGAATTTTCTGGATTCCCGGGTGTTTACTTCTTCCTTGTCTCAAAACTCTGTTACGATCACATGCCAGGATTATTTTCTCGACAGTTTTGGTTCATGTGCGGGTCGCAGGCCTAAACGGACGCCCGCTTGTCGCTGTGCCGTGAGTGACGCGACAGTCTGATTGGGCGGATTTCCGCAAAAAAAATGGAAAGCCGCCTCGTCAGACATGCACAGTTCGCTGCCGCCCCCCTGCTCCTGCGGTGTCGAACAATAGCAACACCGAAACGTAGGATCATGTTTTTTCGTTGGACGGAAGACAAAGCGCCATATAAATAACTATATGGCCTAAAACCATGAACAAAAGTACACAACACATAAATAGAAAAATTGAAGAAATCGAAATTAAAGATCAGTAGGGTACATTGTTAACAATATCTTGCCAGTTTGGAAGAGGATACATGGGATGTGTTTTCCCACATTCCATGTGGTACGTATTCAGCAAGTTGTTGTGGTGACGGCTCCTCCCCCTTTGCAAGGAGCGTCCCTGCGACCAATTAACCAGGCATCTCTGCAAAAGCTGTCTAGGTCCACACAACACTTCCCATGTTATTTAGACATGATCTCTTCCGAGGGGATGTTGCCAAGATGGTACCTCCCTACAATATTGTTGATACGTGCAATCCAATATCTGGACATCAGTCCTCTTGGGTTGCAACCGAGTGCTCATGACCATGCGTAGGACCACTAGACCTCTTTCAGCACTTGTGGTTTGGTTTTCTAAACTCAACTAAGCTCCACTAAGCCCATGCAACTCGCATGCTAGCCTAATCTTAGGTTTGGGAGGCACCAAGACCCTAAGACATGGTTACTGAGCACACTTATTTTTCCTTTAAAAAATAACACTCATCTTTGAAGGAGGTGGCATCGGTCATTTGGCATGCGCAGTTACCATCACATTCCATGAGACATTTCTAAAAAAACTGGAGGAATTTGATGAGAAACATCATTTCTTAAGGGACATGTTGAAGAGTCATTTTACATCAACATTTGGTTATGACACACTCGTTGTTTTATTTCAGTGTTGATTGTGACTCGGTATGTGGTCGGTCAAACCACCAAGATGTAGGTACAGACACATTGTTAGCCGATAACTTAAAGCTATCGGTGTATAGATTGTCTTCCCGGTCATAAGTCTTGAACGCAAAACATAGACCTTGACATGATCCCACCCATGTTGTAGTTGGTTTGTAGAAATCTATGAGATCATCATACTACTCTGGACCACCATTAGAAAATGAGTGTTGCCCGTTTTCTTTTAAATGGATTTTCACCGAACTCTGGATGAACTTATGTCACCGACATCGGTTCACGTACTTTTGTCTATCAATATCCATGATATGTTCACTCGTCGAGTGATGATAGACTGAAGGTTCCGCCTTCAAATTTGTTTGTTTTTGACATTCGGTCGATTTCATCATACGCCATAAGTGACTTTTGCGATCTTTAACCACCGCATTGAGGACCCATAGAAGAGTCTTTACCCCTCTCTCGTACATTTACAATCCCACTGACATTGGTCTTTGTCCTTTGAACAGGGTTGTTGGTACACTCACATACCTTTTCATCGTCGGTACCGTACAGGTGCCACGATTTGTATCCATCACTCACCGGGTGAGAGGGAGTCAATGGTTTTTCCATAGAGAATTTATGAAAGTGTATCATCCTTCACACGCTCAGTCACGGACCGATGCTTGCATCGGCCATGACTAATGATGGACAGAACCTACGAAAAGAACAAATGCAACTAGTATACACTGTGTACAGGCAGCGCGCTAGCAATCCTAGAGGATTGAAGTTGGCGTGCTAACAAACCAGGTCCGTTTCACATCTAATGACATAGTCACAACACGGACTTAGTCATGAAATGATCGCATTTGTCTTTAAACATTGTAGCGCAATGGGACGTGCGACTGTCATAGCACACGTCCTGTACCCACCAAATTGCTTGTTTGGTGAAATGGTGTCCCCATTTTTATCCAAAACATTAGCTGATATTGTCAGCTTGTTCAATTGTCAAAAAACCGTTGTGATTATTCGTCCGTCCAACTTATCAAAAATTTGATGCCATGTTCAACGCACCAACAGTCAGTGGATGAGGTTTTTGTGCATGTCGGGCACGTTTTCCACGCATTCCACGTACCCAGTTTCATGTGGCTGAAATACGGTGGCATGAATCACATACCATGATCCATTGAGAAGTGGGTTATCTCTCGCACCTCTTATGGTCATGCGAGCAGTGCATGTTTTGGAACTGGTTCTCAACATACTAGGCTTTGGTTGCACATTCCATATATGGATACGGAGGAGTTCGTCCGCCTTTAGCATGTCTTTTATCTGTTAAAGTTTTGTTTGCACTTCTTTCGGAAGTACCTTCCCATACCGATATTGGCACGGTGAATTTTTTAACTTCCAATGGTCATTACTGTCGGTGACGACCGCGATCGTTGTGTTTTTGTTACACTGTTTGGGTATGCATGTGATCAGCACAACCGTCTTTGATTTTTGCTAGTAATGCTTGCCAGTTCTCTATTTGAAGAATTCTATAGTATGACCATCATTGACTTCATCGAGATGCATCACAAATATCAGACGAAATGTTTCCAGCGCTTCAAGTAACGTGCTTGATGTACTTGTAGGGTAGTAATGTTTTAAGCGCTTTGCAAAGCGTTTTAAAAAATTACTAGCGCTTCAAGTAACGTGCTTGATGTACTTGCCCATAGAACCACTCCACGCACAGATCGTATGCTTTTATTCGGTGGTCTACCGCAAACTAGCATGACGAGGTAAAGTGTTGGCTAGTTTTTTCTAGTGGACGTAATGGAGTGCTATCAGCGCCCATGCTATTAATGCAATCGCCATCGTGTAACATGTGTTGTACCATCAACACTAGCATAAAAAATCCAACCGGAACTCACGGTCGTAGTGCGTTCGACACTTGTATCAATGGTGGATTCGGCACCCATGACAAAAGTTCAACCCACAGCTTTTTTCAATCATGCAATCGACGTTTATGACAACAATGCATTTCGCACTCATGTCAATGATCTAACCGACACACTCATGGGTCATGCATTCAACATGATCGTAATCATGCGTTCGGTAGTCGTGTGAATGCTATGACTGCATGTTCCATGTAAGTTATGTTCCAAGTGCAACCGGCACTTGTCCTTTGACCATCACGTATGGATTTCCACCATCGCGTGTGTGTGTTGAGTGCAAACGATACTCACTTTCTTGTTTTGTCAAAATCCATTCACAAATGACCTACCACGTATCCTTGGTGTAATCGACACGCACATGAATACGTAATCGGTATTTTTTGGTCATATCTTCGTAGACCATGAACAGTGTGTTCGGCACTAGCATCACAGATGATTTTGGCATCCATAATTAAAGTGCAACTTGCACTTTTCCAGTGGTGTGTTTGACACAAAACAAAACTGCGAGCAGCACTTGTGCTGTTGCCCGTAGTCTAATCGTCACTTCCGTCGATGATGTGGCCGATGCCCGTATAAACGTGCAATGGACACTCATTTTGTGCAGCTCACACATTATGCATTGTTACAATGAGTAGATGAGTTGTTGAGTGGTCGTAGCACATTCGGTGCATTTGTTCATTTGAATCAAGACTTTTTCTCGATTCACATCACCGTTGTCATTTTTCAACCCAGTGTATGCCATAGCGGTCGTTTTGCATAAACGATTTTGTTTGGTGCATGAACAACCTGCACAAAGCCACGTCGTGGCTACTAAGCAGTCAACCAGGTTGGGTCTTTTTTTCCATGAAAACTCCCAAAATTGAGGTTGATCGGAAGATTTTACGCACAATCGGTGCTTAATTTTTTACAGTGAGGAAACTTCCATTTTTTGCATTTCAAATGCCAGTCCATCGCATAGAACAACTTGTTCCTTTGTAAACATAACGTCGTGGTCTGCTGGTAAACTAATCGATTTTCCCTCTTTTTCCATTTACAAGGAAATGGATTTTCAGGATACTTCATGATATCAGAAATATTTTAGGGCTCAATCGGAGCTTCTTACCCCTCTACGGTGGTAAACCCATGACGGACACGGTCAATTCCAGGTTTTATTGAGGAGATCGTCCTTGCCTATTGTGGTAGTGGCACCAAGAGAAATTGTTTTCATTGGACAAGGATTTGGAGCTCGGTCTGAGCTTCAGATTGGTTTTTACGGCTTTCAAAATGGAAACCAACTAAAGGACCTACCATTAGATTTTTGCGGAACCAACCGGGTTCAATATGGGAGATTGTTTGGGCAAAAGTGCGATAAAAGCTGATTTGCAAGGTCTAACCCCACACATGCCCTGTCTGAATACAAGCACTACTCGCTATGCTACTAGCACACATCTACATGACGATTTTTTTTACGATGTCCAAACTTTATCTTCAGGGCCACCCTCTTCGACGGGGTGTGGAGGAGAGAGGAAACTTCCTCCCCTACCTCCTTGTGTCGTGTGACAGGGGGAGGTGGTGGGGACGCCGCCTCGCCTCTTCTCTGGGCTGTCGGCCCTTATGTATATGTGCGTGTGTATGTGTGTGTGTGTGT
>SZWC01013806.1:19468-35721 GCA_023375785.1 Penium margaritaceum
AAAACCAGGGGTTAGGTAAAAACGGAAATGGGCCTCCGGAGACTCGAAATATTCGAGTCTCCCTGCTCTGGGTCGTTGATGACGATTGCCCCTCAGTCTTGCGAAGGGGGTAAACCCCTGACGCGGACTGAGAACGCCATTCTGCGAACTCCGACGACGACTTCAGAGCAGGAGCTGGAGACACGGCCCGTTACATACGCCTTTCACTCTTGCCCGTTTCTGTTTCCCAACTCATTTTTCTACGAGTTCTCCCCATTTTGGGCCTACTGCTTGCTTTCACATTTGTGTGCAACTTGCTCCACTTGTTTGCAATTGTAGCAAGTTTGTATTTCTCTCTGGTCGTCCGCGTCCACTTTGATAGGAGCCGAGGAGTCCTCTGACAAACATCTTCCGTTTCCAGGATAATTGTGGTTGGGAGGTTGCCAGCCATAGGATTCCTAAATCGGAGCGTTGTAGTCGGCTCTGTTGATCCTTTCTTCTACTGCAATCATGCACAATAAGTCATTTTGGATGCGGAATATGGCGATTGCTCGCCGGATGTCTCGTTTGAGGTTGTTGTTTTACTGAAAATAGAGTTTGTCGGGGAGATGTCTGCTCCGATGATGATCTTGCAAGATCTCCGCGTGAACTCTACCACACTGGATTATTGACGGAGACGCTGGAGTTTGCACCTTCCGTCTGACTTTTCATTCAGTCGTCCAAAACGTGCAAGCATCACATGCGAGAATTCATTCAAGTCGGTTGGTGCCGTCAGTGCGTCTTGCCACTATAGACTGATATGATCCAAGGGTAGAACACTGGCGGTCGATGATATGAGACGGGCGTCGTTGGCCGTTGATGATGCTTCACCAGTCTCCGGTTGCCGTTGGAAGGTCTTTAGGTCAGACCACCAGTTTAGGGCCGTGCCAGGCAAAAGTGTGGCCGCGAGGCCAACTTTCTTGTGATATTCGTTGACCCAAGCAGTGGTGAATTATACCTCCAAACTCATTAGCCATATCCGAACAGTAAATCCCTTTGAGGTTGCAGGATCAAACGATTCTGGTGGAGTCGGATGAATTTTGTGTTCGCTCGAGAGTTGGGAATTTCTCTCGACAAGCACCTCTTCTCTTGCGCTTGTGTTGCAAAAATCCTCCATCGTGACATTGACTTGTTGGAGTATATGGTTGTTGATCCCCCCGAGCGCGGAGATCCGGTTTACCAGTTCCTCATTCATTCGCGCCTGTTGTCCAGTGCCACATGTCATCCCTACTGTCGTCATCGAGGCTGTCGGTTGGGGTGGCTAGTTTACCGACGTTGGGTCCGCCACCAGATTGGTCGTTGAAGACGTAGGGGTTGATCCAGCTGCCGCATAGCCTTCCACACCAGCATTCGCTGTCGTTTCAGGGTTGGCGTACAGAGGCACGTTTTGCTCCATCACCGAAGTCGTTGCCGAAGACCCGTTGCTGGTCATCGGTTGCGCTCGCTCGCCTCACTTCGTAGTTGCAAAGTCTTTGAAGTCTTGAGGTGCAGGATGCGCTGACGACTTGTGCAAGGTAGTCCTCGGGATGGGTAAAGTAGTCGCATGCCTCTCAAGCACCGATGTGCTCTGATACCAAGTGTTATGCCAAATGGAGCGTAGAAGGTGAACAGGTAGAAATTACGAGGCTGAAGATGCGAGATGCATCTTGATAAATCCAGATTCGTCTCGACGTGTCTGAACGTCAAGTGAAAGGCCGCAATATTTTTGTCATAGATTCATGAGAGTGGTCAGAGTTTTTAAGAGTTTCGAGAAGATTCAATGAGGGTGGGGGCAGTTGGCCGGTTTGCCCTCGACCGTTGGAGTGAATATTGCGGTCTTGCGATGCAATGGGTTGTTTGTGTAAGAACATAAATGCCCATTCGGAAAGAGTAGGGACTTGTGTATGTCTGGTACATAACGTCTAGGGTGTGACGAATAGGGGGGGGGGGGAGCATGCGCGATAGTAGAAAATGACGCATAGTACCTTGTTTACAAGATTCCATTGGGGTAGTCATGCAGGATCGATGTTGATACAACAAAATTTACAAAGTAAGGGCACCCCTCCACCTCAGAGGATTTCGCCATTGTCGACCTTTAATGGCCAGTGTCGACGATGTTGATGACGTCGTCGATGCCTTTAGTGGATATCGATGAACTTGTGTGACAAGTCATGCACAAATACATCCTATTTCGTAACCATTGACATATGAAGAGAGGTCGCATGTCAAGTGACATATGTCATTATTTTATAACTGTTGAATGACGTAAAAAATCATAGATAACCCTCTCAGGAGACGACTTCTTATCAACCCATATATTCTGTCAGCGTTAAAAAGGTCGTACGGAAAAAGGTCGATGGACTTTCGACCGTAACCCGTCCAGTCAACCGGCAGATCATGTTTGTTGGCCTTTCTAGCTGACGACAAGCCAAGCAGGTAGTGAAAGGGCTGGTTGGGTGCCGAAAGATAGCTTGTTACCTTTGGGTTTTTTTTTTTTAACTGTACTCACCAGACCTTGTTTTCCTTGCTCGCTAAGCCAAAGAGCACATCACGTGACCATGGTCAGGCACAGTCACGTGATGGTGGCGTACACAAAAGATTGGCAGTCATGTGTACGAAGACAGCGTTTTTTCAACGGGACACAAACCACACCCCTTGTTATATAGACACCAAAAACATGATCACATGTCTTAAAGTACAATAGATGTTGCTTCCCTGGAATGCAAGATCTGCCTCAGTTGCGTACTGCATGAAAATTTCTTTAAAAATATTAAAATGTAAAACAAAACACCTTTTGTACCCATTTATGCAAAATAATTCCTCGTCGACCGGTGTAGCATCTATTTATTCCCAAAAGTGGGCATGAAGCGCATTGTTACGTAGCAGACGTACACGAGTCCCTAATCTTTCTGAGTGGGCACTTTTGTTGTTACGCAAACAGCCCATCGCATCACGAAGATTGCGATATTCACTTCGATGGTCAAGGGCAAACTGGCCAACCGCCCTGCCCTCAGTGGATATTCCCAAACGTCCCAACAGCTTCAACCACTCTCACGAACCTACAAACAGAAGTATCACGGCCTTTCGGTCAACTTCTCGACGCACCGAGAAGAATCTGGATTTATAGAGATGCATTTTGCATCTTCACCGTCAATTCTTTAAGACCCCCAACTTCTCGGAGGACCTTCTTGAATCCGACCGCTCACAACGCAACTCCGTATGCATCACTCGACTAACAATCCAACGACCTCGACTATGCATCATTCGTAACTCAACACTTGAAAACATATGTTCGATCATCTCAACACTTGTCATCGAAGTACACTTATCGCCAATTACAAATTGCTGAAGTGTCCCAAATTCTAAATCGTGTTTTTCCTCGCAAATTCTACCTATGCACCATCTACGTTCCTTCGGCGTAACACTTGGTATCAGAGCACAGCGGTGTTGGAGAGGCATCCGACTACTTTACCCATCCAGAGGACTATCTCGCACAAGCCGTCCGCGCATCTCGCATGTCAAGGCTTCGCAGACTCTGCGACTACGGCGTGAGGTGAGTGAGCGCAACCGACGACCAGCGTCCGGTCTTTGGTGACGACTTTGGTGATGGAGGAGCAGAACGTGCCGATGCATGCAAACCCTAAAGCAACAGCGAATGCTAGTGTGGCAGGCTTTGCGGAAGCTGGGACAATCCCTATAGCTTCGGTGACCAATCCGGTCACGTACCCAACGTCGAGAAACCAGCCATCCCAACAAACAGGCTCAACGACGACAGCAAGGACGAGAGAGAGAAACTTCCTAGAACCTTCCTAACCACTTGCCGCAACACTAGACGTTAGCGCTAGGTCAGCGTGTGACAATAGTCACAAGTCAGACACAAAACTGCAAGGGTCTGGGTAGGGACACGTACAGAGTGTCAAGAAGCTCAAAATGAATACAATTGTAGAGCGAAATGACGACTGACAAGAGCACAACATAAATACCTGCTGTGGCTCACGGAAAGTGACGCACGCGCAGTGTCAGTTTGTCCTAAAACTGACCTACAATCATTGTTTTGGCCATAAAACTGTGCACATGTATCCGAACGCACCACCGTCTGAGTCTAGAGATGCAAAATCTCGAGCCTGCCACTACAACTGGTCACACGCACAAGTCTGGCATCGATCGGTGGACAGACAATGCAAAACATACAAGACGGGCTCGAGAGCCAGTCCACCAAGAAAAATCTAGCGTATGCAGAAAATCCGGAAAGGACCCCGGCAAGCACCCGGGATGTCGTGGCAGCTGTCTGGCAGCTGCAAGTGCACAGAGCCACCACTCGTCGGTGCCCTGGCGCTAGCTGCATCCGCATCATGGATCATGTCTTCATGCTCTCCAGTAACGCCGCTCCATACCACCAGTACTGGGTATACGGATAATCACCGCGTCATCGCTCGTGACGGGTAGAAGCCACACAAACCAACACTCCCCCTGGCTGACACTGCCATCACCGCAATGACAAGTAAGGGGCTACGTTCACTGTCCGTCGTAAACACCAACCATAATACAAGGTCTCCTCGAGGCAATGGTGTAACTCACCAAGTGCCCGGGTCTCGACAGTGCAACACATAATCCACACACCCACGTGCCAAAGATCACACAAGAGGTACAAAGCAACAAGGTCTCCTCATGACCCTCGAAACATGTCTCGGGGGTCCGGGTCTCGACCACACTTGCTCGCATGCATGGAACATACATACCACATGGAGGCAATGGGTCTCCACGTCACACCGGTACAAGTCACCAGGTGCACGGGTCTCGACCAGCATAACCTCAACCGAAGCATCATGCGAGACACAAAATAACCACGCTATCCTCAGAAGGGTGTCAGGCCAAAGCCCACACACCAATACCCCCCCTGGGCTGTAGAGGCTGGCTCCCCCGTGACCACACACCCCTGCAAGACAATAGTAAGGGTGACAATGATGCTGGTCGGATGTGCTCCCACATAGCCTCACCTCGGAGCGCCGTCGTCGCTGTCGTCGTCGTCGCTGTTGTTGTCGTCTTTGTCGTTTTTGTCACTACTGTCGTTACCTACTGTTGTGTCTGGTGCAGCACTGAGGGCCTCCTCTAACTACATCACCTATTGTATTCATGCTAGCTGCTGGGCTGCACATCGCCACGCGAACTCTACAACATCGAGACGCGTGTATAGCTCGTCAAGCTCTGCTGCGGCTCTCGGAAGGGCGGCTGCATCTGCGACATGTAGGCGGTCAGTCGTAGAACGAACCTGACCTCGATCGCGTGCACGGCGGCCCGAGCCACAGCCTCCTATAGCCTCGTCGCCTCATTGCGTAGGTCAGCTATCGAATCGTCTGTCGCCTGGCTGCCAGCTGTTGGCAGGGCGTCGACACCAGATAGCATTTCAAAATCTGTAGCTTCTGCATCTGCAATAGGTGCTACTGTAGAGGCACCGGCTGCTGTTGGCACACCTTTCACTCGGTTGTCGACTCCTAGTCAAACGTCAGCATCCGTCAGTGAATCTGCCTCTGCTGCATCGTCGCCGTCATCGAGAGCCCGTATAATGTCATGGGGCTCCTCCCAACCACTGGTTCGCAACCAATCATCCACCTGTCGCTGAACGTCCGCCCGTCTCCGACATGAATCCTATAAAGACCTCTCAGCTGCCTAGAGACGCGTGTGCACATCTTCCACGCACTTCTCGGCAGCCCGCCGTGCTGGAACATCCGCAGTGAAAAATGGCTCCTGGCCTCCCATAGCTCGGCTATGAGACCCTGCACGTGCGCCTCCGCTCGAGCAAATCTACCTCCTGCTCGTCGACCGCGGAGCGCAAACGCTCGGTTACGGGAACTATAGCTCGGACGTGTGTAAGTGTGTCGTCGGCTGGAACTGCCATGGTGTCAGCGATGCCGGTCAGGGCAACCATGAGACGGAGGTCAGCAGCTTGCTCTGCATCCTCTACGGCAGATGCGCCTGTAGGGGTGACTGCTGTAGGCTCAGCTGGTGCCGTGGGTACAACTGCCACTCGGCTTTCAACAGTGTGGGCCACGGTAGCAGCTGCTCCTGTACGGGCTGTCGCTACTCAAGCATCCACTAATATCACCTCCTCCAATTGCCGATGCAAGTCCGACCATCTCCACACTACACCATGGAATGTCCACTCAGCCGCTTTGAGGAACATGTATACATCATCGACGTCTACTACCGCTAACCGATGACCTGCAGCGTCTGCAATACTCTAAAGTATGCTCGCTGCACGTAGCTCAAGCGTGAGGTTGTGTATGTGCCTGTCCGCACGTGCGACTGCATCCTCTTGGTCGCAAAGCGCACAGTGTAAACGCTCAAGCGCAAGGGCCTGTTCGGCTGCTGGTGCATCAGCTACTACTTGAGCTACGTCCTCTGCGACAGCTGCGCTTCCACAGAAAACTACCACAATGGCACAGGCCATAGCGGAAGTGCCAGCAACCTCGACATCTCCTGCCTCTCCGGGTACCTCCTCTACATGTGTATCTATAATGGAAGATGCTGTGGCTGAGGGAGCGTCTACCCCTGCGCAGGCTGTACCAGCTACTACAGAAGCGATGACCATTGTGGTGTGTGTACCAACTAACGCGTCCACTGCCGGCATCCCGTCATTAGCAATGATTACAACTTCTGCTACTGTCACGACGTCGATGGCTTCCGACACACCCACTACTTGGACGTCTACTCCACATGTGTCAGTTGTCATTGCCACTGCTACTACTGCCCCATCCACTACTGCTGCAACACCTGCCTCTGTGGTTGTGGACTCTTCTGCTATACCTGCCTCTGTGATCGTGGTCTATACTACATCAACTGTTGTCTCCATCTCCATCTCCATCTCTACATCTGCCTCCAACTCCACGTCGGACCATTCGTTCGTCTCTGACTCCACGTCGGACCACTCCTCGGATGTCTTGTCCAAACTGAGAGCGTCCTGTCGTGAAGCACCGTCTATCGCATCCCTCCTGCACTCTCCGGTGGTCGTCGGCGGACACTACATCTCCCCCTCGACCGACGCACCGGTAGAAGCTACAAAGGGATGCCGCACCAATTCTGGGACCGGGGACGAGAGAGTCATCTCCGTGGTGACGTTTGCCACTGCTATGACTGCTGCCATCTCCTGGGCACGTCTCGCCAAATGTGGCGTCCGCTGCCTCACGTGCCGAGTGCGAGCGCGACGAGACCGAGCTGAAGGGAGTACAACAGAAGTGGAGGGGTCAACGGTCAGGATGACTCCAACTGACTCCAGGACAGAGCGGAGGGCATCAGATGTGGAGCTAAGGTCGGGAGGTGTGGAATGGTCAGGTGATGACAATGATGGAGGTGACGATGGCGAGGAGGAAGATAGGGGTGCCTAAAGCGGCACGATGGCAACGGCCCGCTCAGAGACCACATGGTCTGTGAGCTGTTGCACCATCCGCTTCAGACCCTGGAGCTCAGTGTACAACACCGCGATAGCTCCATTGAGGGGTGCGACGGTATGAGCTGATGTTTCTGAGTCGGATGGTGGAGTAGGGTGGGACCGTAACCAGGATGGCCGCCACCAAGCAGGTCGTTGGCAACACTGGTGCCAGCCATGGTTTCGGTCGCCGCAAAAGTAGCAGGCAAAGCCGTTGGACGCCTGGGGCGTGTGCCACGCCTTCAACTATCACTTCGTTTGTGGCGCCTGCCACACCTGCACTGCCGGTGCCAGCCAAGGCGCCGGCTGCACCCCTTGCCACGCTGTGTGCTCATCTTAGGAGCCTGGCGTGGGTGAGCGTATAAGACACTCGCTCGCACTGGCACAAGGCCACAGGGGGAACCGGGCGATCAAAGCACAGTGTCTCAGATGTGTTGTGACGTCATCACGAGGACGGCCACCACCACGCTGGTGGTACGTTGATGTCCAACTGCTACGAGTGTATCGTGGGGCTGCCATGAGACCTCAAGCCGCCTTCGGTGCTGCTGTAGCTACGACGACTGCTGCTGCTCCAGTTGCCATCGTCAGCTGACGACTGTGGCCTCAGACCACCTTTGTTGCTTCTGCTACTACCGCGTCTCACGCGACCGTTGTTGCTGCTGCGGGTGCCGTCGTTTGCCGACGGCGAGTTAGTGCACCAACGCGTGAGTACACCCGGTTTTTTTCACTCCTTTTTTTTCCTTTCTTTTTGTTTTTTTCAGGTGCCACCTCCTCGGATGCCCCTTTTGGGGTTGTCCTTGGGTGGCCCACTCGGGGACCCCCCCTTATCCTCTCCCCCTCCTCTCCTTTTTGGGTTACATAGTAGCCCTATTGTGGTTGCTTGGCCGCCCCCATTTTTGTCGTGCAGTGGAATATTTTTTAGCGAAGTTGTGCGACGGGGAGACGTCAGGAAAATTAGCCCCGCGGTCAAGACAGGGATGCTAACGTTCCCGGCTAGGGTGACAAAGGAGAGCGGATGAATTTGCATCGAAGCGCACGATAATTGAGTTTATAACGTAATAAAAACCATTCTTCGTGATTCTAATGCTAAACATAAATCTTGATTTGGTATTGTGAATTGTAGGGCTATTTTCATCTAATGATTTTTGTGAGCTGACATTGTACGAACATTATTGATTTAGATAACATCGGGCTTTACATTTTCAAAACAATAAAATGATCTAAAAATGATTTGAGCCTTTCTTGTCAAACATTATTGTTACTAATGTCACCAATGTATCACAAGTTACATTGTGTATGTAAATGACACGAGAAAGGACACCAAGAGGTGTTTTCTTGATACTTTATAAAACAAAATACTGTTATCTCACCTTATTGTTTGTTTGCGGGCTCGAACCTCGCCTCAAGCGAGCTCGCTGATCAGCGAGCTCGCCCGTGGGCAAGCTCCTCGACGGACCCGCCTCCCCTCTTACGGGCAATCCCGTCGCAGCAAAAAGCTGCCGTGCAGCTTCCTGCTGCTGCACCAATGACGGGGGCAGGTGCAGCTACTCCCACGGCTGTTGCGCCTGCTCTAGTTGCGCCTGCTCTAGCTGCGCCTGCTCTTGCTACACCTACGCGTGTACCTGCTGCAGCAATTGCACAGGTGCTTGCTCGCCTACTACAGCAGCTGCACGCTACTGTGCTGATCAGCAGCGTTACAGCACTACTCCGTGCTGCGGCTACGCGTGCTGCTCCTGCTGCTCTACTGCTACTCGCTGTTGTTGCTGTTGCTTGGTGCCGCCTGCTGCTACTGCTGCTCGCTGCTCCCTGCTCCCCGCCGCTACTACTGCTGCAGCTACTTCCCGCCGCCACCACTTCTACTACGGTTGTTCTTGTTGAGATTGCTGTCCTCCGCCGTTGCTGCTATAGTTGCTCGCCGTAGCTGCTGTTGCTTCTCTTGTTGCTGCTGCGGCTGCTAGTAGCCGCAACTGCTACTGTAGCTACTTGTCGTTGCCACTGCTCTTGCTGTTACTGCTTCTGCTGCTACAGCTGCTGCTCGCCGTCGTTACAACTACGGCTACTCACCGCCGCCACAGCCGCTGCTGCTGCTTTGGGTTGCTGCTGCGGACGGATGTGGAGCTACAACTCACCGAGAGAGCAGCTAAAGGAGCTGGTACTGTGGCCACCTTAGCCACTACTGCTAGAGCTGCTAGCCATTGCCGCTGCTGCTATGGCTACCGTTGCTTGCGGTTATAGCCATTGTCTCCGCTGTCTCGACCGCTCCCTGCAACGTAGTCGTGTTGGGTCCTTCCAGGATGTGCTGCTGCTATGGGTGGTTGCCGCTGTTGCCACTCATTGATGCTATTGCTACGTCTCTGCTGCACAGCAACGTGAGCTGTGGCTCGCCCGCTCTGAGATGAAGAGAAACTTCCTAGAACCTTCCTAACCACTTGTCGCAACACCATGTGTCAGCGCTAGGTCAGCTTGTGACAACAGCCACATATCAGACACAAAACTCAAGGGTCTGGGTAGGGACACGTACAGAGTGTCAGGAAGCTCAAAATGAATAAAATTGCAGAGAGAAATGACAAATGACAAGAACACAACATAAATACCTGCTGCGAATCACTGCAAGTGACGCACGTGTAGTGTGAGTTTGTCCTCAAACAGACCTCAAATCACTGTTTTGGCCATAAACCTGCGCACATGTATCCGAACGCACCACCGTCTGAGTCTAGAGATACAGAATCTCAAGCTGACCGCTACAACTGGTCACACGCACAAGTCTGGCATCAATCGGTGGACAGACAATGCAAAACATGCAAACCGGGCTCGAGAGCCAGTCCACTGAGAAA
Organism: Penium margaritaceum; assembly: GCA_023375785.1. Taxonomy (NCBI): domain Eukaryota; kingdom Viridiplantae; phylum Streptophyta; class Zygnematophyceae; order Desmidiales; family Peniaceae; genus Penium; species Penium margaritaceum. The sequence goes on from SZWC01013806.1 coordinate 29,723, forward strand.
ATTCTAGCTTCTGCAGAAAATCCGGAAAGGACCCCGGCAAGCACCCGGGATGTCGTGGTAGCTGTCTAGCAGCTACTAGTGCACGGAGCCACCACTCGTCGGTGCCCTGGCGCCACCTGCGTCCGCATCATGAATCATGTCGTCATGCTCTCCAGTAACGCTGCTCCATACCACCAGTACTGGGTATACATATAATCACCGCATCATCGCTCGCGACGGGTGGAAGCCTAAACAACGAACAGAGAGGTGGCACTAGACGACAGGCGTGGATCAACAAGGAACTGGCGAACAGGATCCCCGCACTCGAGGGGATCAACAACCACCTGCTCCAACAACTCAACGTCGTGATGGAGGCTCTTCGCAATGCAAGCGTGTGTGAAGCAGTGCTCGCCGAGAGAAATTCCCAACTCTTGAGCAAACCCAAAAGTCGTCCGGCTCCACCAGATTTGTTCGATCCTGCAAACTCAAAGGTACCAAAGTTTTGGATGCGGCTGATGAGTTTGGAGGTGTACTTCACCGTTGCTGGGGTCAATGCTGATGAAAAGAAAACTGACCTGGCGACCGCGCTTTTGCGTGGCACGGCGGTAAGTTGGTGGTCCGACGTAAGGACCATCCAATGCCAGCAGGAGACCGGTGGCACCTCATCGACGGCTCACGGCGCCCGTTTCACATCACCGACCGTAGGTGTTCTACCCTTGGAGCAGACCAACCCACAATGGCAAGACGCAGTGACGCAACCAACCGATACGAATGAATTATCGTGCGAGATGCTTGCATGCTTTGGACGAATAAACAAGAATTCTGACGCATGGTACAAGCTCTAACGTGTACATCAACAGTTCAGCGTGACAGAGTACATGCACAGATTTCGCGAGATCATCACCAGAGCAGATATCGCCCCCAAATAACTTTGTTCTCACTACAACATCGGCCTCAAGTGAGATATCTGGCGAGCAATCGCTATTTTTGGCGTCCAAAACAACTTGCCGCCGATGATCGCAATAACAGAAAGGATTGACAGTGCTGACTACAACGCTCGGATCCAGCAATCCTACGACTGGCGACCTCCTAACCACAATTTTTGTGGAAATGGGAAAACCCAGTCGACGGACTCCTCAACTCCGATGGAATAAGACGCCGCTGACTAGAGAGATACGCAAACCTGCTACAACTACAGAAAAGTCCGGCACATTGCTCGCAATTGTCAGAGCAAACAACAGGCCAGAAAGAGGGGTAGGTTGTAGTAAAATGAGTTGGCAAACGGCAAAGGCCAGGAGTAAAAGGGGCAACTCTTGTACGTGATGAGCCATCTGCACCGAAAGATTGCCAATCTAAACAACCTACATCGTCACAAAGGGTTTCTGAGATCACAGAATTCGATGAGGGGTACAAGGATGACCAAGTGGCAATACTGGTACAAGTTCAGCATCGAGGATGCAAAAGTCGCACAGCAATACCAACACTATTGGATGGAGGAGCTCTACACAGTTTCGTGAGAAACGACATGGTTCGCAAGCTGGGTTTGCTAACTGAACCAGGAGCGTTTGAAGGAAAAACCATCCACAAAAGACTACATATACAGAGACTCCGAGAACCACAATGACTAGAAGTGGAGGATCTACAAGATGCAACGGTCTGGAGGTCTTGTTTAATGGGCGATCATGAAATCCTCATCGGACGAGATTCTATGCAGCGACGACGTCTACGTGGAAATCGACGGTGCCAAACGACAACTTTCGCGTATAGGAAGACAACCGATAGCGGAAGTAGTGGAGGTGGAAGTAGCAGAGGCCAAAAAGTAACAACCTATGCAGTCGATACCTTTCAATGTGGCCGAGCACTGTATACGATGAGGGGCTCATGTGTGGCTCATACACCTCGAGCCAATGGAAGGAGAGGAAGTGGTAGTAGCTAACTCATCATCGGCCACATCAACCTCGTCGGCATCGACGAAGTTCACGATGGTACCCAAAAAGTTTGCACCCCTCATCTAGGAGTTCGCGAACATCTTCCCCAAGGAACTCCTGAAAACTCTACCTCCTCGGCGAGACATTGACCATAGCATCAAACTAAAGCCGGGCAGCTGACCTAACATCCGAGAGGCATACCGGAGGAGTGATCACGAGCTGACCGAGCTAAAAACGCAACTCAACGAGATACTCGGTCACGGGTTCATCTCCCCATCCACGTCACCATATGATGCACCAGTGCTATTTGTAGAAATGAAAACTGGCGAGATGCGGATGTGCGTGGATTATCGGGCATTGAACGATGCTACCATCAACAACCACTATCCTCTTCCTTGAGTTGACAAGCATTTCAACCAACTTTGAGGGGCTCGGATTCTTAGCAAACCAATTTATGCAGCGGATATCACCAAATACGTATAGCAGACGCCAACACCGAGAATACTGTGTTCCGAACTCTCTAGAGGCACATTGAGTTCACGGCCATGCCGTTTGGACGCACAAATGCCCCGGCGATATTCATGGCGTGAATAAACAGCATTTTCCGTCCATACCTCGACGATTTTGTCGTGGTGTACCTCGATGACATTCTGGTGTACAGCTGTACACCTGCATCCTGGAGGAGCACAGTGGACTTCTCCAAAAGGTTCTGGAAGTTTAACAAAGAGATAAACTTTTTAGAAAACTCTCAAAATGCGACTTCGGACGTCATTCGATCGAGTTTTTGGGCCACGTCATCAACGGCAGATGGATCACCAAAGATCCGAAATAAGTGGCAGCAGTTGGTGATAGGCCGACGAAAACCAACGTTCGAGAAATTCATGTTTTTTCTCATATTCTGCAATTACTACCAGCGATTCATACGGGACTATGCTCGAGTGTCAACGCCTCTTTCCGACCTCACTCGAAAAGAAAACGAGTGGCGGTGGGGAGACAGCGAACAAGAAGCGTTCACCGCTTTACGGAATGCTCTGACCTCAGCGCGAGCTGTACGATTAACCCATCCAACGGTTGACTACGTCATGGCCACGGATGCATCAGACCGAGCCATTGGCATGATTCTTCTGCAGGACCATGGCCACGGTGAACAACCGGTTTCCTACATGCCTGGAAAACTGCGAGGAACGGAACTCAACTACGCAGTACACGAGAAGATGATGCTTGCGGTTGTGCACGCGTTCAAGACGTGGCGATGCTATCTGGAGTGTCACCGATGCATCGTGCGCACCGACCAAGACGCATTAAAATGTTTGAAGATGCGACTGAATCTCAGCTGACGTCAAACCCGATGGATGGAGTTCCTTGAATCCGGGTTCGACTACGAAATCGAGTACTGGCCAGGAAAAATCCGTCCGGTGGACGCACTAAGCCGCCGACCATGTTTTATGGCTGCCGTGGCAACGCTGCAGCTAAAGCGAGACCCGTACCTCGAGCGACTGTTCGCACGAGGCTAGGACCAGCACGCCAGATATGATAAAATGAAATTCTGATTCGACGCACTTTACTGGTGACGACGCTTCACTCACCAAGTGGTCATTCCCCCGAGCAACGAACTTTGCCAAATGCTGCTTGAAGAATGCCACGACACCGGGCCAGGTGGACACATCGGAGAGGACAAGACGCTCAAGAAGCTGGCAACAAAATATTTGTAGGACAAGATGCAATCCATCGTGGCCAACTTCTGCAAAACCTACGACACCTGTCGACACCTACGACAAAAATCCCGTCGCACGAGACCACCCAGTCTACTGCAACCGCTCCCTGTTCCGACGGAACCGTGGGCACACATCTCCATGGACCTCGTCACACGATTACCGGTCACACCCGAGGGATATGACGCAATCCTCGTGGTCGTCGACAGGTTTTCTAAAACGTCCCACGTCATCCCGATAACGACCACCGTCACCGACGAATGAATAGCACAGCTATTTTTAAACAACATTGTGCGGCTACACGGCGTACCGAGAACCATCACGAGCGAGAGAGACGGTCGACTCACCAGCCTTTTTTGGCGCAAACTGATGAGTCGCTACGGCAGCAGAATTCAGCTTTCAACGTCGTTTCATCCTCAAACCGACAGTCCAACCGAGCGGACAAATCAGACGCTCAAACAACTGCTCCAAACACTATGCGAACCTCAAGGGATGGATTGGGCACAAAAACTCCCAACCGTCGAAATCGCATGTAATTCAGTAGTTTCCACAACAACAGGAAAAACTCTATTCAGAGTGGTGTATGGCAAATGTCCCACCACACAAGCCGGACTACAAAGTCGGAGCAACATTCCTTCAGTCGACGTTCATCGTCGAGACTTCACCACCGTCTGGGAGGAATCACGGCAGACACTCGTGAAGACACAAGGAGCGATGAAGCGAGTAGTTGACCGACATCGCAACGACGACGTATTTGCCGCTGGCGCCCGAGTCCTCCTCAATTCAGCAAACATCAATCTTCGAGGAGTCGACTGTTCGAAACTCAAACCCCGATGGTTGGGACCGTTTGAGATCAAGTGCATGCAAGACCTTGTGGTTGCGCGACTCAAACTCCTCGACACTATGCAAGTTCATCCGGTGTTCCATGTCAGCAGACTCAAGCACTACCGAGACCCCGGAGAGAACTTCCCTAGCAGAGATCCATCCTCCGCCTCCCGTTCGAGTGGACGAAGACACGGAGTAGGTCATCGAGGACATTCCTGGCCATCGACGACGAGACAAGACGACATACTATCTCGTCAAGTGGCACAGCTAGGATTCCGCGCATAACAGCTGGGAACCCTATGACAATCTCCAAGATGTCGATCATCCCATCATCGGCTACTACCTCCGTCTCCAGGCCACATCTGTATGCGCGTCACAACGTCGCGGCTAAAAGGGGGGGCATTCTTGTTCTCAGAGGAACCGCCCATGGCGTTGGGAGAACCGCGATATTCACTCCGACAGTCAAGGAAAAACTGGCCAACTGCCCTGCCCTGAGTGGATATTCCGGAACGCTCCGACAGCTTCAACCACTCTCGCGAGCCTACGAACAAAAGTATCATGACCTTTTGGTCCACTTCTCGATGCGCCGAGATGAATATGGATTTGTAAAGATGCATCTCGCATCTTCACAGTAGATTCTTGAAGAACCCCGAATTCTCGGGAGACCTTCTTGAATCCGACCACTCACGACGCGACTCGGCACACATCGCTCAACTAACGACCCAAGGACCCGGACTGGGCCTCATTCGTAACTTGACACTTGTATACATATGTTTGATCCTTTCGAAAGTCATCATTGAAGTACACTTAACGCTAATTATGAATTGCTCGAGTGTCCCAGATTATAAATCATGTTTTGCCTCGTACAATCTACTCGAGCACCATCTATGTTCCGTTTGGCGTAACACTCATGATCTCGCAAGAATCAAGAAAATTGGGTAAAAGTTTCTTATTCTGTGAAAATTGAGTACCGTGTTCTTCTTGTGCGAAAATTGGCCACGAGAAAATTCGGAGGCTCAAATAGTGGGTATAGCGGAATCATGCCGGGTGTTAAAAATAATAACTCTAATATTTGTAAATTTTGAAACATAGTTTCCCTTCTTGTTTAGCTACTCGACTCCGCATGTGGTGACGTATTTCTCTCGCCTAAGTCTGTTACGACCAGAGGCAAACATCCATAAGATGTGGTCAAGATCAGGCCGCCTAAAAAACTCATCCGACTGTCGGTTCATGAATTCACATTCTGAAATACTAGTCCATGCACGTGGCTACAGAACTGCGCGACACACACGTGGTACCCTCGACACCAGTTGCAGTTGATTTTTTCCGTTCCGCACAGACGAATGGCCGCCGGCCACGACGACAGCGACTACCACAGCCGACTTGTTTCTACGGCTGCTGCATCGGACGTTCGACATGTCGACAATGTCGATGTGCAAGATTCCACATCTCTCCTCTCTCATTCCACACGCTATGTTCGAGGGTTTTCTCCATGGCTGCAGTGGGGCAGCCGACGACGACGGCGGTTGCGACGGCGTCTCAGATCTGCGTCCCC
>SZWC01013806.1:56260-74613 GCA_023375785.1 Penium margaritaceum
TCTCTCTCTCTCTCTCTCTCTCTCTCTCTCTCTCCCTCTCTCTCTCTCTCTCTCTCTCTCTCTCTCTCTCTCTCTCTCTCTCTCTCTCTCTCTCTCTCTCCCTCTCTCCCTCCCTCCCTCCCCCTCCTTCTCTCCCTCCCTGGCCTCTCCTCGCCATCATTTCACCAACTCTTTACACTCTTAAGATTGTGTTTGATGTCCCTTGTTGTGATTCAACATCTCCTGTCACGTTGTGTTCATTGCAGCGCTCTCTCAAACACAGATCATCGCTAGGAAGGTTTTTTGTCATTCCTTCAGAATTTGCACAGAAACACCCTCAAACGTGCGTGTTGAAGGAAAGTGAATAAATACGGCATCCTCCATTGACCACTTAGTCTTGGAATATCAAGGCTCAATACAACTGCAAAGTATGCACACCAAAATGTCAGAGAAATGGGAACAGTTGCATTTCCATGCGCTTTTCCCTTGGAATTGTCCAGTATGTAACACCTGTAAAATTCTTATTCTTGTAGTCGCTCTTGTTGTGCAAAACATGTATGAGCACTGGTGGTCTTGGGTCGTAACCATGTCAACACATTTCTTCCCTCTTGTCTCTCCACACACACGTGCCCATTTTGCAGACTGAATGGACATGTCTTGCGTCTCCAAAAAATTGTCCACTGCTACATTTAGGGATCGTTGATTGCTTAAGCTTATTTTCAAGATTGAGCAGAACCAATCGCAGATCCAGTGCCGATCAACACACATGGACACACACAGCCAGATCTGCACACTGCGATAGTGTGCAAAACTCCACACCACATAAGCTGCCTGTCACCATAGTACTCTTAAGTAAAAAGTACACATGAAATGGGCAGGGGAGGCACGAGACTACCCTCTCTCATGATCCAATGGTGGATAGGTAACATAGGATAGCATAGGGTGTGGTGGGCCAGGGGAGGGAGGGAGGCGCCTCTCCCCTGGCTCTCAACATTAGGCCTCATTGGAGCATTCCAATTTCCCTCTTTTCAACATCCACAGCTCAAGTGACAGATTCAAGGTGTCACCCGCCATCATGGCTCAGTTGGAGAAGTTGCACAATGTTTTAATCCCGGTTTTTAACCCCACTGGGGTCATACTGGCACATTTTCCTCATAGCAACTATGCACAGATAAAATGTTGAGGTTTGGCTCAACTCCAGGGGTGGCAGTTAAGTCCACATTGCACCCGATTGTTGTAAGTAGGGAAGAATAGTGGCGTGTGAGGGATGCAAGCACAAAGTAGGTGGCAGGAAAGCACACACGCTCGGCATTGACGCCATCGATCTGAAACCAGCGGTGACTTAGCAAAGGAATGTTTGACACAAAAAGTGAGTAGTCAGCGTAAGACCGAGCGTGATTGACGAGGCCACCCAAGCAAAAGGGTCTCGCAAGGGAATTCGACGCCATCCGCGAGGTTGAGCTTGGCTACACGGTGCTGTCTGTCACGAGAAGCTACTGCTTCTCGTGTTGTCTTTCAGCAGCACGAGAAGCAGTAGCTTTGTAGAAGACAGCCAGGAAGCACGACCCTTTGGGATCAGTAGCCTATGAGCACCTCAAACAATCACCCAAGCATCCAATAGAAATCTGTGCCATATTGGCCACGAGATTATGTAGCAAACATGCATAGTTCTTGTGTCTAGTTGAAATCCAGAGGGCTCAACAGATTAGCCTGTGTATGAGATGTCTTTGACAAAGTGATCATCATGTTATTTCATCCGCCAATTCTCTCGGCCACCAGTATCAACAACCATGTGTGGCTTGTGGCACAAGTTCTTGATTGCACCGACGCAATGTCTTAAACTCCATGTGTGTTTGGAAATTTATCAGTTTACTGCACGGTTGTGCGTGTGGGTGAAGAAGTCAAGAGGTCATTTGCATGCTGTACACCCTACACCAACATTCCCCCGTGACCCGTAGACACACACAATATGCAACAGGTTACTTGCACACAAAACAAAGTCAGCCAGACAGAAAATACTGCACCATACACAGACGCACAACCCCACATATTGCCAATGGGACATGTGAACGGTGTACAAGTGGCACAATAGTGGAGCAATATAATCAGGGTGCCTCATAAGGCATGCACCAGACTAGAGGACAAGACTTAGCCAGGTTGATCATGGGCATGCAACAGACCAACAACATGCACAACAGATTTGAACATTTTACTACTGAGAGCATTAGTGAGGACGTCTGGACACTGCTGACGCATGTCAACCCTGAAGATTTTGACCTCTCCTGCCGTAATGTGCACACACACAAAGTGATGTTCAACATTGATGTGCTTTGTGTGGGTATGGTGTATGCCATCCTGCTCAACATTGGCCTTCACGCTCTGGTTGTTGTAGCATAGGGTGATGCAATGAATAAGCACAGGCAGATGCTAAAGCAAGTGGCACAACCAGATGCTTTCACACGTACCTTCGCCGAGTGCAATCTACTTAGCCTTGTTGGAGCTATCCGCCACACATCACCGTTTGCCATTCTACCACGAGACAATGGTGACACCGAAAGCAAAGATCTCCTCAAATTGACTCCAGGCAGCGGTATCATGAGCTCAGTCGTTGTCAATGTATCCATTGACAACGACTGAGGGTTTTTCACAAAAACACAATCCAATATGCAATGTGGAGAGAGTGTCGCAAAACGACACAGATGACAACCTCGAGTTGGCGGGCTTGACTCTGCTACAAGAAATGTGCCAAGAAGTTTTCTACAAATGCCACATTGGCACACATGGTCATCGCAAGGCACATGAGCGACCCAATGATGCTGAGGCAATTGGTGATGTCCACCGGCTTCCGCAACTGCAAAAAAATCCAATGACTTCAGTAGGCACTGGCTTGTTGGAGTCATGAGGGTGGAGGTGGTAGGAAAATCAGCCAACCGTGACGTAAAGCGCTCTTCCATGCTGTGGAGATATGCAGCCTAGAGGACGTAGAGAGTACAATGATGATGATCGTGCTCAAGTTCCATGTCAAGAAAGAATTGTTGGACCGAGGCGCTTCATCGTGTAGACATACTGAAGAATTTCCATCGCTGACTGAACGACAACTGAAATTGGTGAGGCGATGAGCAAGTTTTCCGCGTAGACCATGATGACCACAAGAGGCTCAATAGACGGACTGAGAACGAGTGCTGGGTCAACTGCACTACGACAACAGTCGTCCCTCTCAAGGGTGGACGTGATCTCCGTGTTCAAGCAACGAGGCAACTCTTTGAGTCCGTACAAGGTCTTGTAGAAGCGCCAGACCTTGTCAGTGCCGTCGGTGATACTAGACGACTGGATCATGTAGATCTCCTCTTCCGGCTGACTATGGAAGAATGTATTGCTCACTTTCATCTTCTCCAGTTCCACGTCATGGTGAGCCATACGACGGGGGAGGACACAAGCAATGGTGTAACGACCAGAAGGTGCAAAAATCTGGTCAAAGTTGAATCTAGGGGTCTGAGAAACCCCTCAGCCATCAGCCGTGCCTTATAACAATTGGATCTCATCTGGGTTCAATTTTCACTTCAGGACCCAAGAGACTGAGATCTCCTTGTGTGTGTGAGTCAAGTTGTTTGAAGACATCCTGTTCCTTAAGGACATCAAGTTCCTCTTGCATGGATGTCTCTCCGAGAGGAACATCGGCTGCCTCTTGAGCTTGATGCACAGTCATGGGCTTAGAGGAAAGCGGAGAGAGGCTACTGGCAACAAAGCAAGCAGCCACCTACTGAGAGACTGTGGACTTGATAGCAGTCTTCAGTCACAAAATAGTAGTCAAGGGCAGTGTTTGGCTGGACAATGCCGATGGTGAGACCTAGGGTGTCAAGGTCCTTGGGACGGGCAGAGGATGCTGCAAAGGGATGTGACGCATGAGAGTGAGTGGCGCATTCTGAAGAAAACTGTGAGGGGAGAGCATGAAGAGTCCTCCCATGGACGTGTGACTCAGGGTCAGTAGTGGTATCGGTACCAGGGAACAGAGCAGAAGTCTGAGGCACACATGGTGTAATAGCATCCGTGGCAGTTCATGCATAGGAGGTGGAGAAAGGAGATTAGGAACACCCTTAACTTACCATGCCCAAATGACGTGAAGGGCTCCATCAGAAATACATGCCAATGACCCATATCCATCTCGGACACCCTCACATTCCTCATCACAAAGACGACACTACTGGGCGACGTTCGTGAGAACGTCTCCCAACTGGCGCTCATCATCGTGATGCTAAGGAGGAATGACTGCGCTGCGCGAGTTTCGATTCCCCCTTCATGGAGGAAACCACTTGGGAGGCATGTATGGTCCAGAAGGCGGGTTAAAGTACGCAGGGCCACTGTAGGGTAGTGGCCACCTCCAAGGATAGGGAGTGGAACCACATGAAGCTATCATGGAGTACATTTCAGCTGCACTCGTGGTGATTACGGAACAGTTGGAAGAGGAAGTTGAAGTGGTAGATGTAAGAATATCGCTTTGTTGATGCCATTCAAGCAAGCTTAGTGAAAGCGCATGACCAAGGCCAAGGGTGCATCCTTTGGTGGAGCCGGACACTAATGAGCACAGTGCCCAGCAGCACTTCAGTTTCAGCCAGTCACCGACCCAGGAGGAGATGAAGAGCGCTCTGGGGAGGAACTCTTTCCTTTATCCTGACCACCTCGAACACGACCTCTCGCTTGTCCCTTTGAGCCCTGAGTTGCCAAAGAGGTAGCAGCCAAGGAGGAGGAAGATGTAAAAATCACTGAGGAGGAGGGGGATGAGGTGGTGGGTGTGCCAGTGGTGACATCGGCCACTGTTGCACGATGGATCCTTTTGTTCTGTAGGGAGCCCCACCAATCTGTGAGGCAATGGGCAGTGAATTCCCACAAGGTACCGATACTCGGAGGCAAATCATCAATAATCAGTTGATGCAAGATGCTTCAGTTTACTTGCCTTGATTTTTCTAGAGAGATCAATTGACTCAGGGATGAGGCCATTGACAATGGTGAGGCCAGCTGAAAGTTTCCCAGGACGTGCCTTACCGGGGTCATGCCAAAGGGCAAGGTGTTGTTGTTTTTTCAGTCTCGATGACCTCTGGACTTGTCCTCCCTCACCTACACAAGGTAATCCATGGTGGTTGACAGTTACAGTGACAGTTTCAGATGCACTTTCTCACTTTTAAGTGTTCAAAAGAGTTTTCTCGGTGGCCTGCTCCCTGGGCCACTTTCTCCGTGGTCCTACATTTTCTGACTGTTAGCTTGACTATGTAAGGCTCTTCATTGTATGTATTTTGCTTCTTTTGGATTGTCGTTCAGATAACCGAGCAGCCCGTATGGCTCAAAGGTTCATCCTGAATTCTGTCCTGGACCTCTTATGTAATCTATTGCTTCTTTCTTCAGCAGCTTGGTGATTCATTGCGCAGATGCATGCACTTCTGCCAAGCACCGTCTGTCATGTTGTGTTTGATGCAATACACCTTCTCATATAGCATGTTGGTTTGGAGGTTTGTTTTGTTTTTTCGTCATGGTATCAAAGTAGTAGAGAGACTACACCTTTGTGCTCCACAATATGGCACACAACAGTACCAAGAGCAGTGTCTTGACTCAGCTGGGCTGGGTTGGATGGGACATACAGGCTCAGGCCACGTGGAGGCCCTGAGCTGAGGGCCCACATCACGCAGTCCTCCAGCAGAGCCGGAGACGGAATGCTTCCAAAACGTTTCCGGCAGCTTCCCATATCACGGATGCCATTTTGGAGGTGACATCAATAAACAACGGTTGTTCTAGGCCAACACAGCAATAGGAGCTGCACTTGGCTGCAGCAACAGAAGAAATTTGACATTAGCAACCTCTACATCAGCCGCCAAAGCTAGGGCAACTGTAACAGAAATAGCCAAAGCTGAGACCGCAACATCTGCATGTGGGAAATGTTGACATGGTGTGCCCCTTGCCATGAGTGCCGTTGATCATACTCCCTGGTTCGACCAATGAGGAGTGGACAAAAACCTTATCTGAATTCAGATTTGGATTTCTTAGATTTTTCCATGCAGGATCGAGCTTTGAATCGCTCAATTTGAGTGAGTATTCAGAAAGTTAGCCTACCCCGAAGTTCGGGTGTTGGGTGGGTGGAATCCGGTACCCGCCATGGATGGCGGGATAATCGACCACCCGTGATCCGAGTTCGTCCCCAACGAGCTCCAAATGCACCAGGGCCATAAAAGAAGCAACCAGAGAGTTCTCCTTGACCAGGGTGAACTTCTCCTTGACTTCTGGGCGAGGAAAGGCGCTTTGACGGGTCATAGTCGAAGCGCCTCCCGTTGCCTAGCGTGCAAGGCAAGATGGACGGCTCCACCAAGGGTTACTTCGATGGCCGTAGCAGGGGCTGTACTCCTCCGTTTTGGGCGTTCTTGGATGCGTTGGAAAGCTTAGATCACAGGCTATAAGGATCTGATATAATCTCACTGTGCCAAGTAAGAGAATGTTTCTATTCAGTTCTACTCAATGCGATGTGCCCACTCACATCCGTGATCCTTGTGCTCCACACTCTTCACCAAAGGTGTCCATTGGCTGCCCCAAACATTGGTAGCGTATACCAGTAAGAGCTAGGCATCCTTGAGGGTGCCTCCATACCCACTAGAGCCAACAAAGGGTCATGGACCCACGTGCCTAGAAGGACCCTAGCTCCTCAACTTTCACGCTACCGCCGCGCACCATGGCAACGACCGATCAAGAGAGCATCGGCACCGTCTCCAAGTTTGATGGGAACGGCTTCCCTTTGTTCAGGTGGCAGTTTGAGGTCTACCTTGATGACAAAGGCCTGCTTGATCTGGTCAATGGTGAAGAGACCGTCCCTCCGGACACCGCGACGCCGGAGGAAGTGGACAAGTACAAGAAGCGCAACAAGAAGGCGCTTGCTTTGTTGGTGTTAGCGCTAGCTCCGCCGCAGTGCGCACTGATTCAAGGATGCATGGAGGCTGCAGAGGTCTAGAAGAAGATCTTTACCATCTACCAGTCCACCAACCTTGCTAACCAGCTCTTCGTCTTCAAGAGGCTCGTCACCCTCCGAGCCAACGAAGGCGACGACAGCATGGAGATCCTGCAGCAGATTGAGTCCCTCACTGCCGAGTACGTAGCCACCGGATGGAAGGTTGACCCTCAGCTGCAAGCCATGATCCTCCTCCTGGCTTTGCCGGACAGTTGGTGTCCCATGATCACCGTCGTAGACGGCTGGTCCGCCGATGAGCTGAAATACCTGAAGGTGGCTGAGTACGTCCGCAATGAATGGATGCGGCGTGGTGAGAGAGAGAGAGAGTGGGGCAAAGTCAAGTTCCGCCTATGCCATCTGCCCTCAAGGTGGAGGGGGAGGCAAGAAGGGGAAGGGTGCCAAACAGGGTACCAAGAGAGGTGACAACAAGGGGGAGTGCTACAACTGTGGAAAAGAGGGCCACTACGCACGTGACTGCCCCAACAAGAAGTTGGACCAGCCCGGAAAGGGCGGGAAGAAGGACACCCAAGCCATGATGGCCAGGGAGTCTACTGACTTGACAGATCCGGAAGTCACGGTGATCGACTCCGGATCAGGCCGCCACACACAATGCAACCGGGCGGCATTGGTCACCTACGACGCCACCGAGCAGCGCATGACAGTGGCCAACGGCAAAACAGAGTTGGCCACGGGCGAAGGAAATGTTTGCATTGAGTTTGTGGTGAATGAGAAAATCATTCCGTGCACCACATGCCCAACTTTGGGGAAAACCTGCTGTCAGTGAGCCGCCTTACCAACAAGGGGCTTGAGGTACTCTTCAACAAGAAAGAGGCCATCATCCGGAAGGAGGGGGATGGCGAGGTGATTGCACGTGGCAAGAGGGAGGAGGACCTGTACCTTCTTCGTACCAAGGTTCTTGCCGATGCAATGAGGACTGACGTCGTGAACCTCGTGACAAAGGATGAAGGAAACCTGGACCTATGGCACCGCCGCCTATGTCACATTGCTCCCTCAACTGTGAGGAACATGGTGAAGAAGGAAGTGGTGCGGGGTCTTGAGATCAAGGGCCTCGATGTAGCCAAGAATACCGTGTGCGAGCCGTGCGTGGACGGCAAGGCGACACGGAAGCAGTTTGATGGGAAAGGGACGCGTGCATCGGCGAAGTTGGAGGTGATTCACACTGACGTGTGTGGACCATTCGAGAGCTCCATCGGGGGCGCTCGCTACTTTGTGACCTTCATCGACGATCACAGCCGCAAGCTCTACCTCTACATCATCAAGAGAAAGAGCGACGTCCTGATTTGTATGCAGGAACAAGATGCTCGACATCCCATCACACCCTGGAGAGAACACACAACGGTGAAGGGCTTTCTGCCGGCCATTGACATGACGGATGCATGGCAGGATAATAGACATGGCACGTGTACCCTGGGGTTGTCCAAGCCATCACATGTCAACAGACAACATGAACAGCCTCGTACATCCACGCTAGCCATACAAAATTTCATTGACATATCCAACATCATTCAAACAATGACATTGATACCGTTGGTAGGAAAACAACGGACGGGAATGTCAGGCTGGCAGATGCTGAAAGTGACGACTGTGGTGTCGACGAGAGGTACTACATCAATAGGTGCAACCAGCACTTTCAAGGAACTTTTTCATGTGCAAGTATTATGTACAGATTGAATACAGGTAACATGTGACAGGAGTCCGGCAGACTTCTACATGGCGAAACGGCATCCTCATATAACATAGTGCCCTTTCGCTGGGGTAATGTTAGTATTACAAATTCAGCAGATAACTATTGGACGGAGGCATTTCACTCCGCATACTCATCATCCGTCCGTACGATGCTGACGGACAGTCATTGTTCAAATACGACCTCAATTGACTTTCCATGTGAATTGGATAATATTGTCAGAGCTGCCTAGTTTGATTCCCCTCTTGATGCGGACTGCCTGCAGTCAAAATTCGTACCTGGATGATGCCGTAGCACTTCCTGGATGATCGGAGGGGCCTGTCTTTGGAGCGCTCTCCCATCGGATGCCCGTGTGAGGGGGACAAGTGGTCATGTTGGCAGCCGTCAATTATACGCATGGGGAAAAAGTGAGCAAAACCGACGGATGGAATAATAGATGATTTTGTCGGTTTTCGACACACCTCGCCACCGGTGAGATGAGCCCAAAAAGTACAAGAGGAAAATACAACTATGAATCAGGAACGTAGCACATGTATCGGGGGCCAATGAGAACAGACGCATGTTCTGGAGTATTCGTGCGCTGTATGTTTCTTGTGATCAAGCTATTAATGGGTATTGTTCGTTAATGCATGTGAATTGGAGCTAAGTTGACACAAAATTTTGGCGAACCTGCAGTTCAAACAACAAGGTCGCCATCGAATAGTAACTCTGGTAATCTGGCCATTAGATCGGAACTTGAGACAACGGATATGGACGGTAGCGGGTCCTCATATGTAAATGGCTCGGTACGAGGCATAAACCAGACATGAAAATCCAAAGTAGACATTTTCCATGATCCAGTCAGCAAAACAGGCACCTAACTTGGTCGTGATTTGGACTCGTCACTTCGCTTCCACGCGGGGCGCAAACAGCGCAGCAAGGATGAAGTTGCCCATGTGAATTTTAATGATGCCATATCTATTTGGAAGAGGCCGGTGCTTCAGCTCCTGTTCTAAGGTCGTCGTCAGAGTTCGTATATTGGCGTTCTCAGTCCACATCAGGGATTAACCTCCTTCACAGGACTAAGGGGAAATTGTCATCAACAACCCAGAGCAGGGACACTCAAATGTTTTGAGTCTTCGCAGGCCCATTTCCACTTTTGGCCTTACCCCTGGTTCTGGGATCCCAACCAGGGATTTCTTACTTTGAACTCGTGAGTTTGCACAAGTTTTCTGTCTTAAAAACTCGAAGTTAATCATAAACAAACTTTGAGTTTATGTTTTATCGTTTTGGTACAAAATTGTCGCGTGCAAGGCACGCTCGCGACTTTGCGCCATGTTTGTCTCTCGCTCTCCCTCTCACCCTTGCTCCTCCTATCCCTCATCCTTGCTCGCCCGCTTGCGAGGAGGGTGAGCGAGGGCAAGGGCACGAAGCCATGAGGCCTCACCCTCGAGATCCTTGCAACCCCTAAGCTGCCGATCGGACTGAGGCCACTGGAGGCTGGCCGGCCGGTGGCCGGCCGGTCGCTTGGCCGGCCACCG
Source organism: Penium margaritaceum (assembly GCA_023375785.1). Lineage (NCBI taxonomy): Eukaryota > Viridiplantae > Streptophyta > Zygnematophyceae > Desmidiales > Peniaceae > Penium > Penium margaritaceum. Next base: position 66,447 of record SZWC01013806.1, read on the forward strand.
GCCGCCCAGCCGGCTGGCAGCCAGCTAGCCGGCAGCCAGCGACGTGCTGGCCATCGGCCAGCCCTCACTGAAGCGAGGGGTGGTGAGCAATCATCCCTCCCTTCAGCTAGGAGGGAGGGCCGAACCGGCCCTCCCACTACATTCCTCTCCACTTATCATGAACCGTCTCGGTTCATGAACAACAAGCAAAATTTTCAGATAGTGAGTCATCAACATTGTGAAAGAAAAATAGTGATTTCAATCACCAGCTAAACATGAACATGTACATGGCACTTGGACCTAATATGCAGCTTTTTGGCCAGCATGGCTGGCGGCCTCTTCCCTTAAGGTTGGAGCGTCCGCGCAAAACTGTGTTGGGCATCCACAACCTGCTATGGTCGCAGTCCATGAATGCCACCCTGCGGGAATGTTGCTCACTTTTTCCGTGGTTAGGTGGTGCCCCCTAATACCTGTCGATCTATGCAAGCTACCAGCTTGTCCCAATACTCGTTGACCACCCCTGTGGGCAACCAAGATTTGGGCTCCCATGAGTTATGTCCAGGTCAACACCCGGCCTAATCAACAAGGTATTCCCTAACAATCCGCGCCCGGAGTGTACGCTCTCAGTGCTGGAGTAGACAAAGAATCTCGTATTGGCCGTTGGCAACAAAGACTGCCAGTGGTGGCTGAACGGTTCTCTTTGCCATGTATGGAGTCAGCAGGCTCATATGAAAAGCGTTATGTATCTTCATACTCGGTGGAAGAAGAAATCGGTATGCTACAGGCCCGATGCGTGCAACGATGGGAAATGGCCCAATCCACTTTGGTAGAAGTTTTTGCGCCCCTGTCGACTTCAATCAAAGATTCTTAGTGCTTAGCAATGCTTTGTTACCGATGGAAAATGAGACCTTACGGTAACTTTTGTCGTCATATGCCTTTTTTCATTACCGAGCAGCTTGAATGTGACCCTTTGCCTCCTATAACAAGGAGTCTTTGCGCTCGGTGAAATCTTGAGCAAAAGAAAAAATTTCCTCCTGTACCCCCACTTTTCACCAATGAAGAGGGCACCAGTGGATACCGACCACTATTCAACATAAATGGTGTGAACTGTATAGACTCGTTCAACGAGTTATTCACTCCAAACTCCGTAGGTGCTAGGAATTCATCAAAGTCATTCATGGCAGGGTCCACGTACATACAGAGCATTTACACGAGAGTGTGATTCATGTGCATCGTTTTCCCATCAGTTTGAGAGTGAGATGTTTTTCATGTTTGCGACTCGGTGCTGAACTACTCGTGTATATTTTGCCAAAAACTTACTAGTAAATTTTCTATCTCAGTCGGAGATAGTGCACAACAGCAAGCCGTGCTTCTTTACAAAACTCTTAAAGAAGAGACGAACAGTCTCCTTTGCATTCACATCAGCGGTTGTAGGATTGAAGTGTGTCATCTTCGTCAAAAGATCCACAACTACTAGTACTGCGTCGTGGTCACAGATTGTGTCCGGAGACCAGTAATGAAGTCCATGCTGTCGCACTCCCATGGGAAGCTATTGGAGGAGTCCAGCAAGGTTTTTGTTACTAGCCTTATTCTGAATACATGGTTTGCATGTCATGCAGTGCTTACGGACATCGACACTCCATCCTGGCCACCAATAGTGGTCTGAGAGTGCCTGTCCGGGCTTTTGCGATCCCACATGACCTGCAATCGGCGGGTCGTAGAACTCAGACATAATCTTCACTTGAAGGGCTCCTGAGTCTGGCATAACAATTTGTTCTTCGTGCCAAAATATTCCTGTGGCCTCCACCAATCTGTACTTGTCTAGATTCCAAGAGTCTTGAAACCAACAATCCATACAGTATCCCGTTTGGATTCTGTTTACAAAACCATTGTAGTGGATTATCTCTCAAGGTGGTTGTCGCATAAGTGCAGAGGGCTCTGGTGTTTACACTATTCCTGTCAGTAGCGGGAGGGCCGGTTCGGCCCTCCCTCCTTCTGAAGCAATGGGTGGTTCCACACCACCCCTCACATCAGAGAGGACTGGCCGACAGCCAGCACTTTGCTGGCCACCGGCCAGCTGGCTGCCGGCCGGCTGGGCAGCTAGCAGCCAGCCAAGTGACTGGCCAGCCACCAGCCGGCCAGCAGCCAGCTGCCGACTGCGGCCTCAGCCGGATCGGCGGCTGAGGGGCCACAAGAGCCTCAAGGACGAGGCCTCGTGGCCTCGTGCCCTTGTCCTCACTCGCCCTCCTTGCGAGCGAGTGAGCGAGGACAAGGGAGGGGGACGAGGGACGAGAGACAAGAGATGCAAGGGAGTCCTGGCGTGAAATCGCCAGCGTGTCTCGCACACGACGATTTCACACCAGAACATAAAACATGTAAATAAAAGTTCACTTACGACAAACTTTGACATAAGATGCACGAGTTTGATGCAAAAACCCCCGGTTTGGATCCCAAAGCCAATGATAAGGTGAAAAACTGAAATAGGTCTCCGGAGACATAAAATACTCGAGTCTCCTTGCTCTGGATTGTTGATGATGATTGCTCCTCAGTTCTGCAAGGGGGGGAAAACCTCTGGCGCGGACTGAGGATGCAATTTGGGAAACTCTGACGACGACTTTGGAGTAGGAGCTGGATGTTCTGTCCCGTTGTAGTGGTTTTTTGAGCCAGACGACCCCCGCGATCAAGGGTTCGACGAAAACAGTGGCTACATTGTATATGAAACGACGTCGGCAGCTACAAGCAACAACAAAAATGCCAGAAGGGACTACGGCATCTACACTTCACTGTATGAAGCGTAGTAAAGTGTGTAAGGAAGCTAGAGAAGAGCCCTGTCTTTTGGAGCTTCCTCCTTTCTGCCTCTCCACAATACTAGTAGGCTAGGAGAAGTTTTGTGGTACAGGGGTAGGGGATGCCCACCCCCAAACCAGCAACTTTTCCCCTTTTCTCAAGGCTCCCTATCCTCCTCCTCAACCAAAAATTAGGGCAGTGCCCTTTCCCAATACCAGAGACTTGTACGACTTGAGAGAAAAAGGAAAAAGAGGAAAGTGCCAATTTGAGAGTTTTTGGAGGCCGCTACATCGCCGTGGAGCGCAAGTAGGGTACCTCTAAGGAGGCACAAGGCGCATCAAGAGAATGCAAGAGGAGGCCAAGGAAAACAAGAAGACAAGAGGAATAAAAGAAGTTGGAAGAAGGGGTGAAGGAGTTATTAGGAATATGTACTCTCCTACTCTTTGTCCTTGTTTTGTGAGCGGTACTCACATGTCTTGTCATTTCCTTGTGTAAATTACTACACAAGGAAAGTTTTCCTTGTGTTTTAATGTTTTGTTTTCCTATATCCTAGTCGTTACCAATTGCCATGAGTCACGGCTTAGGAAGACTAGTTTTCAATTCCACGTGCTTGTGCCGAATTGCGGCGGCCTAGAAAAGTAGTGCTTTTCTACCACGTGGTTGTGCCGATCATGGCGACCTAGGACAATTGCCCTAGGTCGCCATCCACTCATGTAATTGCCTCATCGATCGTGAGAGCAAGGAGACCTCAGGAGGAAAAACCTCCTCAAAGTTGTGGAATGAGCCTCAAAACGGCCCTCACGTGCTAGTTGCACGGGTGACGAGATGGCAAGTGCCAGACCGTCCAAGACAAACAAGGGCAAGGTGGTGACAGCCTCACCCCACGCCCTAGGCGGAATGCAAATTTTGGGAGCCACCGCCATGAGCATGGTTGCCAAACCAAAGGCAACCGTACCACTGAAAGCAACCGGCGCCAACCTCGGTGACACCGTGAAGCGTGTGGAAGCCGGGAAAGTGCTCGATGAGCACGTCAACGTGCACGTGGATGACCCCCACGCGACGGAGGACGCGCTCGAGGAGGACCACCCAGGCATGGTATCCGACAAAGAGCACTATGTCAAAGATGGAAAAGGTGACAAGGATCGCGATCACTGCCATCGTCGCGCGGCGATCTTGAGCTGGTCGCTCAAGAAGGGCAAGATGCTCGCCGGATTGCATAAAGCTGCCGATAGCCGCAAGGCTGCCGAGAGCAGCAAAAGCGCCACAGCATTGGCTGCAACCGTAGCCCCTCGTGGGGATGCCGCAGCAGGAGGCTACGGCCAGGGCCGTGAACATGGTCGCAGGCACGACAATGGATCCGTCCGTGGCGCGAGTTTTCCCCATCCCTGAGTGACGTTAGTGGGGACAACTCAGGGTTAAATGTGGAAAGCGATTGTGGATTCATGTTTTCAGATGAGGATGTAAAACAAATTTTTTTTTTTACAAGTTCAAACTTCTTTGTTGTTTTCTTCCCTCTCATTGAACCACATTCAACATTTGCTGATCGATTTTGCTCACTAAATCTTGTATCACCGGAAGACATGCATGACCGAACCTGCTTACTGGTGGCGATACTTGTAGGATGCAGTGATTGAAGCAAACACATTGAAAGCGATGAGCTCAATCACATTTGCGGTACCCTTAGTGGACGATTTCGACTCAGTCAAATTTAAAGACTTGAAAGTGCTAGCCGAATTCACCCGTGCCCTTAAGATATAGACCCGAGTGGGTGAATCATGGGAGTTGCGGAGCCGGCCGTACCAATTTCGTACTTACCTCAAACTCGGTTTGCCATCGTCGAGCTTGATTACTTACAAGAGCGGAGGCAACATGACGATACAATTCAAAGGACATCTAGTTGGTGCCCCGGTGAATATGCTGGTTGACACTAGAGGGGATGACTCTTTTGTTAGCCTTCGCTTCACCCAGCTGGTGGGCTTGATGTACAAGCCATCTAATGGTACTGTTGTCGTCAGTGACAACCACACGGCACCCGTGATTGGTACATGTAAAGCAGAAATTTGCATTCAAGGGTACACACAAAGCGTCACGTTGAAGGTACTCAACCTTCTGGGCCCATTTGACATGGTACTGGGCGATCCCTGGTTCCGCAAAAGCAAGGCTATGATGTGATTTGAATCGAAGCGTTTGATCCTTCAAAAAGGACAACACTACTTTACTTTGGTTCCAAGTACATAATTGTTACCGACCCGACTGAAATTCCACACCAGTTTGTCTGCAATGTAGATTAAGAAGCATATTTCACAAGTTTGTCAATGCTTCTTGGGTCAGCTTCAGAAACTAGAGGACAACGTGAAGGAAGACACGCCAAAAGAGATCAAATCTCTATTGGCGTTCTCAGATGTATTCCAAGACCCACCGGCTGGAACGTCACATGGGCCACACAATTCCGCTACAACCAGAGGCAACTCCTCCGTTTAGACCCATGTATCGCCTAAGTGTCACAGAAAGGTGAAAGGCAAAATGCTAAATCAAAGAATACCTAGCAAAAGAGTGGATCGAGCCGAGGAGCTTGCCGTTTGGTGTACCCATCCTTTTTGTGAATACAAAGGACGGTGGTTTACGCATGTGCGTGGACTACCGGGCGCTAAACAAGTTGAAGGTGAAGAATTGATTCCCCTTACCGCGGATTAGAGGACTTGTTTGACCAACTCCAAGGGGAAAAAGTGTCTTTGTCCTTGGATTTGTCTTGGGGGTACCATCAAATCCGCATTACAGAAGACGATGTGCTCAAAACAGTGTTTCAAACGCATATGGGACACTATCAATTTAGGGTTTTGTGCTTCAGGCTAACAAATACCCCCGCAACCTTCCAAGGAGAAATAAACCAAACGTTCACCAAGCAACTCAATCAGTTTGTCTTGAGTTACCTTGACAACATCCTAGTTTCCTTCAAATCAATGAAAGAGCACATAGAGCATTTGCGCAAAGTCCTCGTAATTCTTCAGGAATAGAAGTTCTATGCGAATGTGAGCAAGTGCAAGTTTGCACAAGATGAGCTCGAATACCTTGCTAACATCATCGGCAAGGATGGTATCCGTGTCGACCCATGAAGGGTTCAAGCCGTAGTGGACTGGTCATGCCCAGAAAATGTTGGACATAATCGGTCTTTCCTTGGCCTTGCAAACTACTTGCGACGATTTGTGTAAGGGTATTCGACCTTGGTAGTGTTGCTTACCAGGCTCACGCAAAAAGACGTGCGTTGGATATGGACATCTGATTGTGAGAACGTCTTTCTAAAAGTTAAAGATCTTCTATCCACAGATCCCGTCCTAGCTCTTCCGGATCTATCACAACCATGAGAGGTTCGATGTGATACATCGGTAGTAGGACTCGGAGCTGTCCTCATGCATATCAGTCACCCAATTGTGTATGAGAGCCAGAAGCTCATCCCCACGGAAGTGCAGTATACGGCTGGGGATCAAGAGCTCCTTGCAGTAATACACACTTTCAAAATGTGACATTGTTGCATCGAAGGTGCTGAAGGGGGTGTGATGGTCGTAACCGACCATAATCTATTGGTATTCTTCCAAACACAACCAAACCTGTCAGGACAACAAGCGTGTTGGAAGGAATTCTTGAGCCAATTCTTGTTAACATGCAAGTATCGGCCAGGACGCATCAACGTGGCCGATCGAACAAGCCAACAGCCTGTGGAAGTTAAAGCAACCACCGAGGTTGGTGTGTGCTTTATGGCCACTGCAATAGTAACAGTTCAAACACCACATCCCCTTACACCCCTTCGGCAACCACCTAGAGAGATTGTCCACTACAACGGTTTTGCAAACATGATCTGGATACTGTGTGGATTCTTGGTTTCAAGACTCTCAGAATCTAGACAAGTACGGATTGTTGGAGGCTGCAGGAATCTTTTGGCACGGAGAACAAGTCGTTGTGCCAAACTCGGAAGACATCCGAGCGAAGATTGTTTCCCAGTTCCACGACCCGCCAATCGCAGGTCATGTGGGACCTCGAATGACTGGACAGGCACTCTCGGACCACTCTTGGTGGCCAGGATGGAGTGTCAATGTCCGTAGATACTAGATGACATGTGACCCATGTCTTTAGAATAAGTCTAGTAACAAGAAGCCCACTGGACTCCTCCCACAACTTCCCATTCATGGGACTCCATGGGATTGCATAAGCACGGACTCCATTCCTGGTCTTTTGGACATGCCCCGTGGCCATGATGCAATACTAGTGGTTGTGGATCTTCTTACAAAGATGATACACTTCATTCCTAAAACTGCTGATGTGAACGTAGAGGAGACCGCTCGTCTTTTCTTTGAGGGTGTTGTAAAGTACCATGGCTTGCAGTTCGGCATTATCTCCGATTGAGATAAAAAATTGCTAGTAAGTTCTGGTAAAAGATGCACGAGTACTTCAGCAGTAAGTCACAAATGTCGACAGCCATTCACCCTCAAACTAACAGACAAACATAGCGTATGAACCGTACTCTAGAACAAATGCTCCGCAGGTATGTGGACCCTGCCATGAATGACTGGGAAAAATTCCTAGCACCGGAAGAGTTTGCGGTGAAAAAATCGGTGAACGGGTCTACACAGTTCACACTGTGTGTGTTGAACAGTGGTAGGTATCCAGTTATGCCCTCTTCATTGGTGAAAATTGGGAGTACAGGAGGACAGGTTCCTTCTGCACAAGCCTTTGCCGAGCGCATAGACTCTTTGTTACAGGAGGTAAAGGGTCACCTTCAAGCTGCTTGGCAACGACAAAAGGCATGTGCCGACAGAAGTCGCCGTGGGGTCTCCTTTGACAATGGGGGCAAAGTGTTGCTTAGCACTAAGAATCTTCAACTGAAGTTGCCAGGGGCGCAAAAACGTCTACCGAAGTGGATTGGGTCATTTTCCATCGTTGTACACATCGTGCCAGTGGCATACCGATTACTGCTTGCGTCGAGTATGAAGATATATGACGTGTTGGCACCATACACGACAGAAGGAATTGTTCAGCCACCACCGGCATTCTGTCAATGCGCCGGATAGCAACGGTCTAGAAAACGGGTCCCGACATGGGAGGCCGCCAACCGCTCTTGGTATTGCAACCAAGATAACATATCACCCTCGAACGAGGGATCCACACTTTAGGTTCGTTTGGTTTGCAACCTCACGAAGTCCGCATGTTGGTCTTTAGTGTCTACCTTTGGTTGGACACTCTGTGAGGAGTCTCAAAGGCAAGAACTGTAAATGGATGCATGCAAGGTACAGGCTTTTATACTTGCAGAGCTTTGCTAAAGCTTCTGCTTGTAGTGGCTCCACTGGAGCCAACCTCAACCTACAATCCTACTTGGCGCGTCCTTAGACCGCCAAGTGTCATCCTCAAG
>SZWC01013807.1:4831-28541 GCA_023375785.1 Penium margaritaceum
ACACACACACACACAAACACACACACACACACACACACACACACACAAACACACACACACACGCACACACACACACACACACACACACACACATCATCATCATCATCACTACAGGTCATCAATCTGGATTAAAGCTCTTCGGTGCAAAGCTGTGATGCAGCATGGGATGCACAGTGGTGGCAATGTTGGAATATCCTTATGAAACAGACTCAGTGCAGATGTACAGTCCAAGAAAATCCCTTCTCAATAATGGTTCAGGTCTCGTCACCGAACCACCTTGACCAACGGGTCTCTGGTCACCTGACCGTTCGGACCCAACTGTCAAGTTATCCCCTAATAGAGTGACATCTGTCACTCGCGTCCGGCTAGCGGAAAGAAGCCGTTGGATAGTACTCTTTGTCGTGTTCTGACCTTTTACACCGAGGATGTTCATTCCCTCGAGTTAACCAGAACAGTTCTACCCATCTTGTTCCCTTTTTGGTTCCGCGGCTTCACCGCCGTGTCTTCGCTCTGCTCGCTCCTCGCTTTCCCCTGTCTTCGCCAGCCTCTCTCAGCTCTTCGCTCCGTCACTCTCGCTCCTTCGCTCAACCCTCTTACTCCGCCAACCATTACTCACATCGCTACCACTCTCTCTCATCAGCTTGTCTACCTCAGCTATCTCACATTCTCAGCCTCTATCAATCTCTGCGACTAACTCTTCGGGACCGCTCTCACTTACGTCACTCCACTGACGTACACCTGCGTGTGCCAACGCTTCTGTCTGCTTCTGCTGCTACTGTTCTCGTACCTGCATTCTTCTGACATGGTATCAGAGCTTCAGGCAACATCACCTGGAGTCCCGTGACCGCGTGATCGCTCTGCCGCCATCCTTTCTCCATCGCTTCCACTCGCATTCGTCTACCGCCGCTACCGTCGCCTCACTCTTCTCCGCTTCGTCCACAGCTGACATCAGCAGCACTGCGTGACAAGTTTCCCACGCTGAAGAAACGGCTTGTCAACCTAAGGAAGCCCTGCGCCCATTTCCGCGCCCATGGAAAACAATCAGTGACTCGTCGTCCACAACAGCCGCAAGCAACTCTCGAGCCGCCGCATGCCGTCAACTACCAAGAAGCTTCCTGATATGTGCCATCCATTGCCCCTCATCGCCTCTGACTCCACAAGCACCTCCTCCTCTCGCTTCTTTCCTCATCAAGCCTCATCTGCCACATCCTTGCCGTCATCCTCAGTCTACTCGCGTCCATCATCTCGAGCTGCATTCTCGCGTCGCCCTCTCGCTCCGTCAAACAGCTGCAGCCAAACTACCGCCGTCAGGATATCGGACACCACAAGTCTTCCTGCTCCCATTTTTTAGCCAACTGGGGAACAAGCCGTCACTCTCTTGACGTCAGCGGACCAGTGCCTCTGCCCGCTGCTCGACTCCCTCTGTCGCAACTAACTCTCTCCAGCTGACAGGATATCAGACACCACCAGTCTTCCTGCTCCCATTTCCGAGCCAACTGGGGAACAAGCTGTCACTCCCCTGAAAGCAAAAGAAGTGGTTGGGACACTCTACCTCTCTGCCACGTCGCGTCTCGTCTCGCCTCCCTCCGCTTGCATCGCTCCCTACCTCTCTTATCCAGCATCATCATCTGCCTCCAGTCTTCACTTCTTGCATCATCCTCAGCCCTCCTTGCCATCCTCGCTCCAGTCTCCTCAGCTCCATCAGTCACCTGTTCCTGCCTCACCGCCGTCTCTCAGTTATCAGCATCCTCCGCGCCTCCTCCGCATCACTCCTCCATCATCAGCATCTTCCTCGCCAATCATCTTCATCAGCATTGCTTCGCAAGCGCACGTGGTTCCGCCCCTGCGCCCACTCATTCATCAATTGTCTCCTCCGCTTCCGCATCACTTTGAGCTCGGCACAAGGATCCGCCCGGTCACATCACCTGTTCTGCGACGACCTGCGCCCATGCCGAAACTTCCTTCAGCGCACGCGGCTCGCCCCTGCGCCCACTCAGCCATCATCATCAGCCTCCGTTTTATCATCAGCAATCATCAGCATCTGTGGCCAGCACCAGGATCTGCACGAGCTAGCTGCCCGCTTCGCAGTAGCCTGCACCCACGCCGGTAGCAGATTTCTCGCGGCGCATTGGCCTCTGCCTTCCCCTTGCCGCATCCTACTCCCCTATTTCAGCAGCGCACATGGTTTTGCACCTGCACCCACTCCTTCATCCATCGTTCCTCTGCGATCATCCGCTTCTGCTCCGATCGGCACAAGGGTCCGCCCGGTCGCATCGCTCGAGTCACGACGACCTGCGTCCACGCCGAAACCTCCATCAGCGCACGCGGTTTGCCCCTGCGCCCACTCAACCATCAAACATTTCTCCGGCTTCAAGTAATCATCCCCTCTTCCACTTCCGCATCGTTCTTCGGTCGGCATAAGGATGTGCCAGGTCGCATCACCCATTCCGTGACGACCTGCACCAAGGCCGAAACTTTCACTGCGCAAGTGTCCTCGATCCTGCATCCACTCCCACCTCCAGCATTCTTCATCCTTCACTCCTTCACCATCATCTTCAACAAGTCTCAACCGCTCGGATTGAGTGCTTCGTGACAATCTGTGACTGGGTCCACGAATCAGTACACAGATCTACAGCTTCGAAGATCCTCGGCCTCTCCCCTGAGGCCTAACAAGTCTCAAAGCTCTCCCTGTGTCATTCCAAGCAACCCTCACATATGGCGGCCAGGGAAGGTTCGACCCCTCAGCGACGGTGTCTTTGGTGGAGACATGGAAAACCCATCAATCAGGGAACTGGCGAACTCGCTCACAGAATCCCCATTCTTCACTTCAACGATGCAGGCGAAGTCAACTATGATGAGTGGCTTGCTGCACTAGAACTACACGCAGATGTGAGCTTCGGCACCCTTGAACTCTGGGACATCTTCAGCAAACAACGAGATTACTTCCACGTTGACTTCTCCACTCTCAACATTCGGCAATACTGGTGTAACTAATTCCTCGTGGAATATCAAGCCCTGGTCATCTTGTACCTCACCACCGACCGTCCATTCCATTCTATTCTTCAGGCGTATGATCCCTGCTCAAGTGACATTTCCAGTCTCATGAGCAACATAAGCCACGAGTGCAGACTCCGACGAGGACATCGGTGGAGAACAAGTCAACCAGGAAGGATCACCGTGGAAGACCTCCCTGAGATCCCAGACATGCCTCCCCTTCACCTTCTACCCAGTCCTTTAGCTCCACCTACATCTTCATCTCACTAACGCAGAAATGGTGGAACTGCCTCTAACTCAGACCATACAACATGCACTGAGCCAGTTTCAAGGGGGATGTTGGAATATCCTTATGAAACAGACTCAGTGCAGATGTACAGTTCGAGAAAATCCCTTCTCAATAATGGTTCAGGTCTTGTCACCAAACCACCTTGACCAACGGGTCTCTGGTCACCTGACCGTTCGGACCCAACTGTCAAGTTATCCCCTTATAAAGTGACATCGATGACTCGCGTCCGGCTAGCGGAAAGAAGCCGTTGGATAGTACTCTTTGTCCTGTTCTGACCTTTTATACCGAGGATGTTCATTCCCTCGAGTTAACCAGAACTGTTCTACCCATCCTGTTCCCTTTTTGGTTCCGTGGCTTCGCCGCCGTGTCTTCGCTCTGCTCGCTCCTCGCTTTCCCCTGTCTTCGCCAGCCTCTCTCAGCTCTTCGCTCCGTCACTCTCGCTCCTTCGCTCAGCCCTCTTACTCCGCCAACCATTACTCACCTCGCTACCACTCTCTCTCATCAGCTTGTCTACCTCAGCTATCTCACATTCTCAGCCTCTATCAATTTCTGTGACTAACTCTTCGGGACCGCTCTCGCTTACGTCACTCTGCTGACGTACACCTGCGTGTGCCAATGCTTCTGTCTGCTTCTGCTGCTACTGTTCTCGTACCTGCATTCTTCTGACAGGCAACACCATCAAGTTGTCAATTGGTGGCCACATCACCAACGCTAGTCTTGTAGAGAGCTTGATTGTAGTGATGTTTCATACTGCTACATTCTAGAATGGGGCACACACTTGGAGGACTGCATGCACCACATACGCTCGTGATTGATGTGATTGGGTTCTTGCACATTTGCATGCTTCTAGCGTATTGAGGCGGGTTGCTGATCCCTCGGGACCACACACCCCGTTTATGCCGGCGTGTGAGAAACTCGCTGGAGCTCACTCGCTCGAGGGCCGGGTTCGATCCCAGGATGGTGTCCGGGCCCCACGTCGAGAGCCTCGCATGGGTGGCCCGGTCAANAGAAAATCCCTTCTCAATAATGGTTCAGGTCTCGTCACCGAACCACCTTGACCAACGGGTCTCTGGTCACCTGACCGTTCGGACCCAACTGTCAAGTTATCCCCTAATAGAGTGACATCTGTCACTCGCGTCCGGCTAGCGGAAAGAAGCCGTTGGATAATACTCTTTGTCGTGTTCTGACCTTTTATACCGAGGATGTTCATTCCCTCGAGTTAACCAGAACAGTTCTACTCATCTTGTTCCCTTTTTGGTTCCGCGGCTTCGCCGCCGTGTCTTCGCTCTGCTCGCTCCTCGCTTTCCCCTGTCTTCGCCAGCCTCTCTCAGCTTTTCGCTCCGTCACTCTCGCTCCTTCGCTCAACCCTCTTACTCCGCCAACCATTACTCACATCGCTACCACTCTCTCTCATCAGCTTGTCTACCTCAGCTATCTCACATTCTCAGCCTCTATCAATCTCTGCGACTAACTCTTCGGGACCGCTCTCGCTTACGTCACTCTGCTGACGTACACCTGCGTGTGCCAATGCTTCTGTCTGCTTCTGCTGCTACTGTTCTCGTACCTGCATTCTTCTGACAGGCAACACCATCAAGTTGTCAATTGGTGGCCACATCACCAACGCTAGTCTTGTAGAGAGCTTGATTTTAGTGATGTTTCATACTGCTACATTCTAGAATGGGGCACACACTTGGAAGACTGCATGCACCACATACGCTCGTGATTGATGTGATTGGGTTCTTGCACATTTGCATGCTTCTAGCGTATTGAGGCGGGTTGCTGATCCCTCGGGACCACACACCCCGTTTATGCCGGCGTGTGAGAAACTCGCTGGAGCTCACTCGCTCGAGGGCCGGGTTCGATCCCAGGATGGTGTCCGGGCCCCACGTCGAGAGCCTCGCATGGGTGGCCCGGTCAACCGGTGCTTATCATTTTGCTCACTCCTTACTCGCTCAGTTGTTTTCTTTTGACTCTCCTATGTAACGTGAGCTTGTCCCTAATCCATGGTGTTGCTCACTCCACCTGCTTGCTTGCTTGCTTGCTATTTCAGCAACCACAGCTACCTACTGGTATCAGAGCAGGAGGAATCACTCCTCCTCGCGACAGTCCTGAGGCCTCTTCGGGTCACATACACATGGCGGATGATTCTGCACAAGTCGTTCACGTGCGACCGCAGTGGCTTTAGGCGCAGCAGCAACCTCTATTGTAGTTACTACACAAAGTCATTGTCCTTGTAGCCGTGCTATGCTTAGTAATCCACGACAGTGATCGACATGGCTGCACCAATGGCATCGGCACTTCTCCGCCGCCTTCAGTTTTACTCTCAGCCATGTTGCGGCCTCCGCATGCACGTTGGCCACGCTGTGGCAATGGCACACGCTCCTGGTTCAATAGCTATGCGTGCGCACCCACAGTGGTGCCAACAATTGGCACAGTCGCCACATCCATTGCAGCCGCACACACCACAGCCGTGATCTATGTGTTGCCCTGAAATTGTGAACAACACAACTGCGACTGCGGCATCGGCATTCTCCGCTGCCATCCATCTGATTCTCATCCGCGTTACGGTCGACGCACATGAGTGGACCACACCGTGACCATGACAGCTGCTCCCTACTCAGACGCAGCTTGTCTGCGTTTCCGCCGTTGTGCCAGTGGTGGCCACAGTGACTACAGCAGCATCTACAGCAACAGCTGCCTCACACAGTAGCTCCCCTCGCAGTTGACAGTGGTGTCCTCCACCACCAACACCTCACGTCTCAGCCGTGCTTTGGCCGCCGCACCTTGCCCTTTGGCCACGCTGTGGTCACTGCAACCGTCCCTAACATCACAACGACTCGTGAGCATCTCCATCATGGTTTCAACATCAGCAGTGGTACTCTCACCGTTGTGCTCCTCTTAGCTTCGCAGGTTTCCTGTCCGGGCAACTGAGCACTTGGCGAACTGGCATCTCCTCCCGAATCAAAGCCTATTCCCACTTCGTCCACCACCGCACATGAGCGTAATCGCATCCAGGACATGATTGTGTACTACGAAGAGAGGACGGAGCGGGAGGTGTGGTTGAGGGTTCGCCATAGCAGTCCGAGGTATTACCCCGACAAAGACTATGACCCCACAGCCTACTATGAGTGGGAGGACTCCAGAGAGTACGCGGCACACTACCAGTCTGCTGCCGAAAATTCCCCGACGGCACAGAACGAACCGGCCACGGCACCCTCGCGTGATCACCGAGCTCTTCAATCATCGGAAAGCCCACCCGTTGCCCATAGGACTCGTCAACAATGTCATCGTTCTGCCCCTCGTGGAACAGCACCACCCTTTACAACAGCAGCACCTAGAGCATCTGCTTCACGCCGGGGCGTATCCCTAGCTGCATCCTCTGCAGATTCTGCTTCTTCTCCATCTCCTGACATCCTGATTGCTCCATAGGTCGCCCTTGTTTCTAATGCTGTTGTTGCTTCCACCTTTGCTTCCACTGCACGTGCTACACGAGCTCCAACCAAAACTGCTACAGGCAGAGCCATTGAGACATACGCAGTAGCTGCAGTTGATGAGGGCCCTCTGGCAGCTACTGCTTTCAACGTTGCTACTCAGATCACAGTTGCCATGGACACAGTCGCATCAGCAGCAGCTGCAGCGGCAACGGCACTCTGCAGTTGTTGTCAACTCCATTCACAGATCCACTGCACAGGCATCAGCATTTTCCTCTTCTTCATCATCGGTACTCTTCATATCCAGCTGCTGGTCTCGACTACTTCTGCCATATCCACCCTGTCCACAGCAGCGTTGATGGGAGTAGCCAGTCTCATCGTCTCAGCATCAGCCACTGTTGCAATTGTAGCTTCCTCAGTTTCAGCTGCTCTTCAACAGCTGTTCTCCCTTCGCCACTGTGCTTGGTGAGCTTGGTCTCCCCCTTCTTCCCTGTCTCCTATGTATTGGCATGTTTGTATGTTCAGGTTTGTTTCCTTGCAGGAGACTCCTGACGTACTCATTCCACATCTCCTACATCCACTAGGGCAAGGGAAACTCTGCCAGTTTTTTTTGGCAGAGTCGCATCATCAGCATCATGCCAGTTGACGATGACCAGTACCCTGCCTTGCAGGCTGAGCTGCAACGCGAGCATACTGCTCTGCAGGCTTCACTCAATGCACAGCATGCTGCCGAGGAGAAGCTTCATGCTAGACAAGCTGACATGAGGCCTATGCGGATCACATTACTGACTTGGTCATTAACCGCCTCCAGCCCGCATTGCGCAGCACACCCTCTGCATCCACTGCCTCCGGTGTTGCTGCTGCATTCTCCACCTCACCCGCTCCCGCATCTGGCACCACTGGCTCATCCTCTTTTTATCCTCTTGCAGTTGTAGCCGCCTCTAGCGCAGCCACTTCCAAAGCACTTGCATAACCAGGGCAGCGCAAACCTGACTTTGACTCTAATCCACCTCAATTCACCTCTAACCTCACCTTCTACTCTTGGTAAATCCGCTTCAGTGCTTGGGCGTAGGGGGAGCAGCTCTAGGAATATTATCATGCGTCCAATCCCTCTGCTGACCCTCCTTTTGTGTCTACTGAGTCTGAGTCTATCCATGCTGTACGTTCTCTCATTTGTGCCGGACGTGACGGTCTCACTAATGAGATCGGGTCCTACAATGCCGACACTGAACGCCGTACTCCTGCTGACCCAATTGGCGTTTACACATTGATCAAACGGCGCACGACAGTGACTGGGCATGCAGCTCAAATTTTTCTCACTATTCAGTTCAACACGCTCCTTATGCGTGCTGATGAGACTGCCGACGTCTATAAAGCTCACAGTCTGTGCTTGCTACGCGACCTTGGCAAGGCCGCACCTGGATAACTCCCTGTTTTCCTCTCCATCGTCAACGGCCTCATCCCCGTACTCAGTGACATCTTCCGAGAGGTGAAACCCACTAAGCTTGAACGCCTAGCCACCATACCTGTCCCTGCGGATGCACCGCCCGGCATTGGTGCCTTGTGGAAGTTCACCTCCCAGCATCTGACAGACTGGTGGAGCTCGCTGCAGAACAAATGCATCCATCGTGTAGCTGTTGCAACAGCTACCACCGCACTCCCTTGTTCATCCTCCTCTGCTCTTGCCTCATCTTTCACCACCATCTCACCCACAACAGCCGTCTCCCTTGCTTCTCAAGGGGGTGGTGGGGGTGGAGGTCGTGGTAAGGGCGAAGGCCGAGGGGATGCTTCTGGTGGCGGTGGACAAGGAGGGCACGCCAAAGACCACAGTTCTGACAACGCCGTCTCTTCTTCTTCCTCCTCCAGCACTGTTACATGCTGGAACTGCAGTGTCACAGGCCATGCGGTGCCGAAGTGCCCAGCGTCTCCTGATGATGCTCGCCTTGCATCCGCCATGCGTGCACAATGGGCACGGTCGTCCGGGACAGGTGGTGCTTCCTCTTGCTCCTCCACCTCCACTGTTCCTTCCAGACATCCTTCCTCCTCCTCTATGACTGCTGCTGCCTACAGCACCGCCATGGATACTCCACGTCCGCCCTTTCTCTGGGGCTGGCCTCCAGGGTTTGGCGGCAAAGTCTACTTCGGGCCCCCCTCCGAGGCTTATTCTCCTCAACCATGGGCGTCGTACACCTACACTTCTCAGCACCCCCCCTCTGGTGACGTCATCACCCCTGGCTCATCCGACGATGAGTGCTAGCTGAACTTTGCCCTCTCTCATGCCGTCCACCAGAGACACCTCCGTGATCAGGGAGGTGAGAGTGTAAGTTTGGTCAAGGGGACACTTGCGTGTGCTGTAACCGAGTCTCCTCGTCGTCCATCGTCCATTCATGTTTAGGGTTGCTCCCCAGCTGATGTCCCGTGGATTGAGCAGTGGCAGTCCTGCAGCTTGCCTCGTTGCCTTGCTGCCTGTGGTTAGTACCTCCCTCACCGCTCTGCCATTGCCGTCGTGAGTCGTGACCCTGCATCTGTATGCATGTCGGGTGACTTCTGGATTCTTGATTCCGGAGCCACCCACCACATGACCCCCTTCCCTTCCTCGTTTGTTTCCCTGGGTACTATCGGCTCTGTACGCTTTGTTAGCACTGGCTCTAACCAGCTTTTACCAGTCCAAGGTGTTGGGGTCGTCCGTTTTGATGGCCTTGGGGGGGGGATCTTTCTGCCGGATGTGTTGTACTTGCCTGCTCTTGATCTCAGTCTGCTCTTTGTAACAACTCTCGATGACCAGGGCATGGACTTCTCTTCCAACCATGGCACTGGCTCTACGTTGCATCGCACCACTTGCCATGTCCTACTGCGTGGCACGCGCTGTGAACCCTTGTACCGTGTGCCCTCATTTCCTCCTCATCTAGCATCCACTGCCCTTGTTCATGTTGCACACACTCTCTCCCCAACACACAGACAACTCCTTCACCACCGTCTCTGCTACATTCACATAGCTGTTGTTGACAGTCTGCTACGGGATAATCCCACTCATGGTCTTGACGCTGACACGTTTCCTGCCCCTTGTCCCACTAATTGTCTTGACTGTACTAAGGGCAAAATGCACTGTTTCCCATTTTCCAAATCCGAGTCCCGCACATCCTATCCCCTTGACTTCTTACACGCTGATGTCATGGGACCTCTCACCCATGATACTCTGGGGGGGGGGAGGGGTTGGTCGCTATGTTCTCTGTCTCATGGATGTTTTTTCCCATATGTGCTAGGTCTTTTCCCTTTGCTAAATGAGTGATGTCTATCCCACTCTCGAGTCCTGGCTTCCTTAAGCCAAATTGGCATGTGGTCGTTGCCTGAAAGACTTTCGCTATGACCGTGGTGGGGAGTTCATGGGTCCCACGACCCGCTTCTTGACCTCTGGCAGGATGTGTATGGAACCTTCTGCCCCTTACACACCACAACAGAACAACGTCTCGGAACACTAGAACCGTACAGTTGCTGACGGTGTCCGTACTCTTCGTAGTGAGTCCTCCCTTTCCCCTGTCCTTTTCCTTAGAAGACATGTCTTACATGACCTAGGTCTGGAAACGTGTTCCCCATGGTCCTCTTCCTCGTCATGTCACCCCCTTTGACATGTGGTACAACCTTCATGCGGACCGCCATCTTGCTTGCGTCTAGGACTGCGTTGCTGCCGTCAGGTTGCCTGAGGACTTTCGCGACGGCAAACTCAGCCCTCGCGCCTGCTTTTGGACCTTCCTTGGTGTCTCGGGCATGTCCAAGGTGTGGCGCTTCTGGGACTCTGACCGCTCTCACGACATTGGGTCTTATGACGCCCTGTTCTTCGAAGATTTTTTTCCTCATGACCTGTCTCATGTCCCTCCTCTCTCCTCTCTCTCCTCACCGGAGGAGAGAGAGGAGAGAGGAGCTTGGAGGGGTGTCAGTTCCAGCCTCCAATCTCCAAGCTTTCTCTTCCCCTGCTCACATGGCGTCCCCTGCTATCCCGTCTGACACGGACAATGGAGACGAGGACTCCTCCTCCTCCTCGGAGTCCTCGTCCTCCGATACCTCCCGGACTTCCTCTGAGTCTATGTCCCGGCCATCTTCTGGTAGCCCCGGATCCTCGGATTCGGTATCCCCTCACCCACAGTCCCCAGTGCACTCCACTCCCAGATCATCCTCTGAGTTTGTATGACAGGTGGCAGACACCACTCAGGTGGCAGACACCAGTAGAGGTGAAGCACCTCAAGTTTCCCCTCCTGGTCCTAAGCCCTACACACATGGGGGCAGACTGTGTGCCCTTCCGCAGACCTCACAGTCTTCTCAGTGCTACTCACGCTCTTCTGTGGCGCCAACCGACATTGCTTCTATTGGTTCGTCACAGGCATCTAAACCCTTCCAACAGTTCACACGCTCCAGCGCGTCGTCCTCCACTGCTGGGCCCTCATTGTGTCCCACTGCCCTTGATGCACTTGGCCTGTCCGTAAGTGTTGTTCATCCTAACTCAGCAATCGGCTACGCTCTTGTAGCCCATGAGTTCCACAGTGCTCTTGAGTCCTCCATCGCCGGTTATGTTACCGCATGCTTCGCAGCTTCTGGCCTTCCTACCATCCCTCCCAATCCTACCACAGTGTGGTAGGCTCGTGAAGCGGCTGATAATGGGAGAAGGCCATGTATGAGAAATTGAATTCCCTCCAGGAGCATGGCGTCTTTGATCTCGTGGACCTCCATACAGGCCGCAAGGTAGTCTCTGCTCGGTGGGTGCTTCGGCATAAGCTGAAGCTTGATGGGAGATTTGACCGGTACAAGGCTCGCCTCATGGCTAAGGGCTTCTCCCAGATCCCTCGGATTGACTTTGATGATACCTTCACACCGGTCGGGCGGTATACTACTGCCCGAGCACTGTTGAGCCTTGTCGCCTAGCACAACTGGGAGCTAGAGCAGATGGACGTCAACAACGCCTTCCTACATGGGAGGCTTGACGGAGAGATCTACATGGTCCAGCCACCACGGTTCACCGATGGCACAAACAAGGTCTGGCGACTACGCAAGGCCCTTTATAAGTTCAAGCAGTCACCGCGTTGTTGGAACATGGAGATCTCCTCCACTCTTGTACGGGGCAGTTACAACCGTAGTACGGTTGACCCATCACTCTTCTTGAGCGCCCCCTCAGAGCTATTCATAGCCATCCTCATCTATGTCGATGATCTGCTCATCGCCTCTCCCAGTCCTGCAGCTATCCAATCAGTGAAGGACTTACTACAGTCCACGTACAAGATGAAGGACCTGAGTCCTGCACGAGTACTTCTTGGGATGGAGCTTGAGCATGACCATCAGCAACGCACTCTACATGTACACAAGGCTGCATACATCCGCACACTGGAGGAGTGCTTTTCATTCCTGTTTGCGGACGTTCCCACTGCATCCACACCGATGACTCCAGCAGGACAGCGTCTGCTGAAGTCACTCACTTCAGTCCAGTTGGGGGAGACTTTCGATGTCACTGACTACCTCAGTGTGGTCGGCTCCGTCATGTACCTCACGACCACCACTCGGGCGGACGTGGCCTTCTCGGTCAACTTCCTGGCCCAGTTCTCCCAACAGCCTCGCAAGAAACACCTTTAGGCGGTACTGCTTGTTGTTTGTTATGCACTGTCCAGTACATGTGTGGGACTATGCTACCATGTTCAGTCCTCTGTGGTGGTAGATTGGTACACAGACAGTGACTGGGTACATGACACTGATGCTCGCAGTCGTACTGGTTACATCTTCCTTGTCAGCATGACTGCTGTCTCTTGGAAGAGTGGGAAACAGGATTTTGTTGCCCGGAGCTCCAGTGAGGCAGAGTATTTGGCAATTGTTGTAGGTACGTGTGAGAGTGTGTGGCTGTCCTGCCTATTGGAACAGTTATGTTTGCCCATCCGCTACATCACTTTACACTGTGAAAATCAAAGTGCAAAGGCAATCACCGAGCACGATGGCATGCATCATTCTTGCACAAAACACATCAACATTGAGCATCACTTTGTATGTGAGTGCATTGCTGCTGTAGAAGTTTAGGTTGTCTGGGTCGACACTCGTCAGCAGCGTGCAGACTTTCTTACCAAAGCTCTCAGCAGTGGCATATCCAAGGCGGCTGTGCATGCTCTTGGTCTCCTCCACTCTCGTGATGCCCCTGGCTGACATGAGTCTTGTGCATCTCGTCGTCTTGTGATGTGCCTCTTGTCTTATGTGTGTGTGGATTGTTCGTCTGTGGGTCATGGGGGAGTGTTGGTTGTGGTTGTGACACACACACAAGTGACCTCTTGACTCTACACACCTACACATCATCACTGCAAGTGATTAATCTGGATTAATCCAGTGCAAAGTTGTGACGCAACATGGGGCACATAGTGGTGGCAACACCATCAAGTTGTCAAGTGGTTGCCATATCACAAACACCAGTCTTGTGGAGAGCTTGATTGTAGTGATGTTTGATACTGCTACATTCTAGAATGGGGCACACACTTGGAGTGCATGCACCAAATATGCTCGTGATCGATGTGGATGTGTTCTTGCACATCTGCATGCTTCTAGCGTAGTGAGCCGGGTTGCTGATCCCTCGGGACCACATGTCCGGTTTATGCCGGCGTGTGAGAAACCCGCTGGAGCTCGCTCACTCCAGGGTCGGGTTCAATCCCAGGGTGGCGCGTGGGCCCCACGTTGAGAGCCTCACGTGGGTGGCCCGGTCAACCAGCACTTATCACTTCGCTCACTCCTTACTCGCTCAGCTATTGTCTTTTGACTCTCCTACATAATGTGAGCGTGCCCCCGATCCATGGTGTCGCTCCCTCCACCTGCTTGTTTGCTTTCTTTCTTATCCTAGCAAGCACAACTATGTACATCCTTGGCCACGCACATCTCTGTTCCCTCTTGTCTCACTATCCATGACACTCACACACTTGTACAGATTGAGTCATCATGGCTACATGTGGGGAGCCGTTACCCAAGAGCGCTCTTGTTGCTATCAGCAGGCTCATCAAGCAGTCATCAAGCTACCCAGGAGTGCCCTCTGGCACTAGCATGGCTCAGATTTGACTATCTTGTCAGGATGTGGTAGATGCTAGGGCTCGTACATTCTCCCTGCCGATCCTTGCATTATGCTTGGTTGCCGATGAGTGTTTTGGGGGAACTGCATGTTATCACGTGTGCTCATCCATAGGGGGCCACTGTGTCGGTCTCTGGCTATACACTAGTGAGAAGCCGCCCTTGGTTAATTATGAGAGGTCAGGCTTGACCCCTGGGTGGCAGTGCCTGCCCATCCGAGTGGCTGCTTGGTGTGGGTGTGCACTAACTGACGTCTTAGAATCTCTCTCCCTCTTCCCAACTCTTGTCTGTTCTTGTGGCACGCGATTTTACGGAAAAATCTTACCAATCCGTGGTGTGCGACACTCACCAGCTCACTGTCTTGCTATCATACAACACCATGAGAAACACGTGGTAGCATTAGGGTATGGGGCATTCGGGTGGCGGAATGACGAACCAAAAGAAACAGCGGGAGGAGAAAATGATCTTTACAGAACTGAGCTACCAAAGAGCGAAAGCGACGGTGCCAAAACATTGGCCCCCGTGAATTGGCAACCAAGGAAAGTCATGTGTGCATGTAAGGATGTGCAAGACAAGGGAGGGAATACGAAGGAAGCCGGCGACTACTGTAGTCTGCTTGCATGTGACTGGTGTCAATTCCACAGGTCACCAAGATTAGCATAACAACACCCCCCCCCCCCATGACCCATAGACGCTAGACGCCATAAGTGCACAAGGGGTACGGACAGGCAACAACAAGCCACAAGCAGGAGCAAGGAGCTACAGCAGCGCGAGAACGGACAACACATGGTAGAACTGGGATGATAGAGTGGGATGAGACGGAGACACATCAACCGGGATTGACACAGTGAGTCTGGAGACCAACAACATGCACAACCACCACACCACCACCACCACCACCACCACCACCACCACCACCTTGAACTTCCCACTACAGAGCACCTTGATGAGAAAGTGAGCACGGTGCTCACAGGTGTCAGCTCCAATAAGGTATACATCACCACACGCAATGCAATCACAGACAAAGTGATGTTCTATGTTGATGTGCTTCGTGCGAGTGTGATGTATTCCATCATGATTAGCAATGCGATGACTGCTTTCATTGTCGCAACAAGGAGTAATGCAGCAAATGGGCTGGCCCAGTTGCTGCATGAGACGATACAACCAAATGCTTTCAAAAGCACTTGCACCCAGCGACATATTCATCCTTAGTCGAGCTGTGTGTGGAACAACCTTGCTTTGCGCTCTTCCAAGAAATTGCAGTGCAGCCGATGAGGAAGATACAGACTGGTGGCGCGCATCACGATCCTGGGCATAATCGATGTATGTATATCCATCAACAACGAAAGAGGGTTGTGTGTAAAAACACAATTCAAGACGGGATGTGGACACAACGTAGCGAACGACACAAAACGTTGCCTAGAGATGGAGACGACGCAGGCATTGGGTGAATTGGGATAAGAATTTGACCGCAAACATAAATTCTTCACGTGTGGTAGTGCTTAGAAACATCAGAGACCCGATGACCTGGAGGTAGGTCGTAACGTCTACTAGCTCCCCCAACCACATAGGGTCAGCAATCTTCAGAAGTCGTTGTCAACCAGGCGTCATGGGCATAGATGCATGGGGAACATGAGCCTGGAGGTCAAAGAACCACTCTCCTAGAGTACGGACATACCCGGCCTGATGAAAATTGAGCATGTGAAGTGATGGTCGCGCTCAATCTCGATGCCCAGGAAGACATAGGCAGGGCCAAGATCTTTCATCTTCTACGCAGACTGGAGGTGGTCCTTCACGACCTGGACAACCTGTGGATCCTGTGAGGCAATGAGGAGATCGTCCACAAAGACTAGGATAACAACAGAAGGTGCCGCAGGGTCACTGAAGAAGAGAGAAGGGTCAACTAGACTGCAATGGTAGCCACTGTGCACAAGGGTGGCAAAAATCTCCAGGTTCTAGCAGCACGGAGCCTGCTTTAACCTGTACAATGCCTTGTGAAGGCGCCAGATGTGACCTGTACCATTGTCAAAGCTAGGAGGCTAAGCGAGGTAGATCTCCTCATCAAGGCGTCCATGCAAGAATGCGTTGTTGACATCCATTTGATCTAGTTCCTAGTCATGCTGGACTACCTGGCTGAGTAGTGCCTTGGCGGTGGTGTACTTCTCCACAGGAGCAAACATGGCATCGTAGTCGATACTAGGCACCTGAAAGAGGCCCTTGGAAGTGAGGCGAGCCTTGTATCGCTCAACCGTGCCATTGGGTTTACGCTTGTGCCTGAACACCAATGTAGCAGATTGGACGGAATCCTTGGCCAACTAGGCCAAAACCGCGGTTCTTGAGGGTCTCCCACCCTCAAGCTATCCTGTCTAACCGCCCACAGGCCAGGGACCCCCGCTCGATCCACGTGGCACCGGCCGCGCACTACACCCCCCCACACTAGGAGTGAGACACCCTCAGCGTCCGTACGTTGGACTCGAACCCCAACACTCTGATACCAATGAGGGAATACGATAACCCTCTTAGCTGCTGTCTCTGTGAGAGAGGACACGGGATATGTTTCAATGGGACAGACGGCATAAAGTTAGGTTGAGAGATAGCAAAGATGTGCTTGAAAACGTAAGAATTAGTTAAACAATGAGTGAGAGAGGGCTAGCATACGTGCAAACTGCGCAGCGGCTAACATATGGTTAGCGTAAGTGCAAACTACGCAGCGGCTAACATATGGCAAAGTCCAGGAAAATATCTACGAGCTATCAAACAGGAAATGGACAGATTCAGGCAACACTATGTGGCACTCGGATGGACAAATGACGAACCAAAAGAAGTAACGGAAGGAGAAAAATGAGCTCTACAGAACTAAACTGATAAAGAGCAGAAGCGACGGTGCCAAAAAATTGGCCCTCGTGAACTGGCCACCGAGAAAACTCCTGTGTGCACATCGGGATGTGTAAGATGAGATTGAGACCACAAAGGTAGCTGGCGACCACAGTAGCCTGCCTGCATGTGACTGGCATCAAGTCCAGAGGTCACCAAGACTAACATACAAACACACCACACCATGCCGCATCTATGGTAGGTACTAAGGGAAGCGAGGGAACAATTTAAGATGAGGAGTACATACACCGAGCGGCCAAGGAGATGGATGTGCTTTACTTTGGCAACGAAACGTGACAAGAGAGTCAAAAGGAGTCGAGTAGGAGTGCGAGCGTAAAGCTCCTCCACGGTCGGGCGCGACGTGGGCTCACCTTCGAATGTGGGATTTCGCCCACGGCGTGGCTTGACCTAAGTCATCACAATCCATTTTCCTCTTAAGATTCCAGTCAAAATCAGGTAGCATTTCGCCTCTGGGGTCTAACCCGGGCTACCATATCCTGATGGAAATCCCCCCTCCCAAAAAAGCATGAGGTTGTAAAGCATCATCCAGAGTGCATAGATAAATCCATGCAGGTCTCATGCATTAGATCTTGCATGATTTTCTTTTGCATCTCCATGGCAGCCTGGGCCCAACGTGTCGGCAGCCCATCCATAGCACTGCCACAATGTCTTTTCGACCACCGGCACACCAACACTAACAAATGGGTTGCCATCAATTGTCGAGCAACTCATCAGTCACCCGTAAGAAGTGATGTGTGTGCAGGAAGCCCAGAGGTCAACACGTGCCGGTGACAGTCACAAGAACACTCCCCCATGACTCATAAATGACGCATGCACATGGACGAGTACCACGAGTGCGACCACGATCACAAGGTACCAATAACACTGGACTGTACAGAGACACAAGGGGAAAAAACAGGCACAACTAACATCATCCAGGAGCTTCACGAGCACACAACAAGCCAACAACATGCACAACTGCTTTGAATGTGTTACTTCTCAGCGTCTTTTTATGGAAGTTGGCTCGTTTTTGGCGAGTGCCGACCCTGACAACACGAACATTACCTGGAGCAATCCGCTCACATAAAAAATGATGCTTAACGTTAATATGCTTTGTGTGTGTATGATGCATGCCGTCGTGCTCAGGTATGGCCTTTGTGCTCTGGTTATCACAGCGCACGGTGATGCAACGGATGGGCATGCACAGCTGCTGCAACAATCGGCACAACCAGACGCTCTCACATGTGCCAACACCAAGCATGTGAGACACGCTTCAGCGCCTGGGCCCAGGGAGAGCTGCTGTGGGAGTACTACTCTCCCACCAAGCCACCGTTTGTTCCTCAGTCCTCCGAGGCAGCTCAGGCTACTCGGGCTCTTATCAATGCGTGGCCTAAAGGCCTCCTCGACGACATCGGTACGTATAATGCCGACCCTACACGTGGCACACCCGCTGATCCTGTCAGTGCCTAGGCCCTCATTCATTGCTAGAAAACTGTGACCAGACATGCTGCTCAAAGTGCCCTCACTGTACCATTCAACACACTTCAGATGCGGGCGGATGAGACTACGGACGAGTATTGGACACAGAGCTTGCGCCTTCTGCGTGACTTGGGCAAAGCTTCGCCAGTTCCTCTCTCCGATTGCCTGTCCATTGTTACAAGTCTCATTCCCGAGCTCTCTGACCTCTACCTGCATGTCTCTAAGGTAGAGCTTGAGTGCCTTGCTGCTACTCCGGTCCCTAAGAACTCTCCGTCGGACCTCTCTATGATTTCACTGCCGCTCGCCTCACCGATTGGTGGAGCAACTTGCAGAACAAGCGGACACATCGAGTAGNTGTGGGATTTCGCCCACGGCGTGGCTTGACCTAAGTCATCACAATCCATTTTCCTCTTAAGATTCCAGTCAAAATCAGGTAGCATTTCGCCTCTGGGGTCTAACCCGGGCTACCATATCCTGATGGAAATCCCCCCTCCCAAAAAAGCATGAGGTTGCAAAGCATCATCAAGAGTGCATAGATAAATCCATGCAGGTCTCATGCATTAGATCTTGCATGATTTTCTTTTGCATCTCCATGGCAGCCTGGGCCCAACGTGTCGGCAGCCCATCCATAGGACTGCCACAATGTCTTTTCGACCACCGGCACACCAACACTGACAAATGGGTTGCCATCAATTGTCGAGCAACTCATCAGTCACCTGTAAGAAGTGATGTGTGTGCAGGGAGCCCAGAGGTCAACACGTGCCGGTGACAGTCACAAGAACACTCCCCCATGACTCATAAACGACGCATGCACATGGACGAGTACCACGAGTGCGACCACGATCACGAGGTACCAATAACACTGGACTGTACAGAGACACAAGGGGAAAAAACAGGCACAACTAACATCATCCAGGAGCTTCACGAGCACACAACAAGCCAACAACATGCACAACTGCTTTGAATGTGTTACATCTCAGCGTCTTTTTATGGAAGTTGGCTCGTTTTTGGCGAGTGTCGACCCTGACAACACGAACATTACTTGGAGCAATCCGCTCACATAAAAAATGATGCTTAACGTTAATATGCTTTGTGCGTGTATGATGCATGCCGTCGTGCTCAGGTATGGCCTTTGTGCTCTGGTTATCACAGCGCACGGTGATGCAACGGATGGGCATGCACAGCTGCTGCAACAATCGGCACAACCAGACGCTCTCACATGTGCCAACACCAAGCATGTGAGACACGCTTCAGCGCCTGGGCCCAGGGCGAGCTGCTGTGGGAGTACTACTCTCCCACCAAGCCACCGTTTGTTCCTCAGTCCTCCGAGGCAGCTCAGGCTACTCGGGCTCTTATCAATGCGTGGCCTAAAGGCCTCCTCGACGACATCGGTACGTATAATGCCGACCCTACACGTGGCACACCCGCTGATCCTGTCAGTGCCTAGGCCCTCATTCATTGCTACAAAACTGTGACCAGACATGCTACTCAAAGTGCCCTCACTGTACAATTCAACACACTTCAGATGCGGGCGGATGAGACTACGGACGAGTATTGGACACAGAGCTTGCGCCTTCTGCGTGACCTGGGCAAAGCTTCGCCAGTTCCTCTCTCCGATTGCCTGTCCATTGTTACAAGTCTCATTCCCGAGCTCTCTGACCTCTACCTGCATGTCTCTAAGGTAGAGCTTGAGTGCCTTGCTGCTGCTCCGGTCCCTGAGAACTCTCCGTCGGACCTCTCTATGATTTCACTGCCGCTCGCCTCACCGATTGGTGGAGCAACTTGCAGAACAAGCGGACGCATCGAGTAGCTCTTGCTATGGTCACCACCTCCTCATCCTCCTTGGCTGCAGCCACCACCTCTTCTCCATCTCCTCCTTCTCCCACAGCTACTCATACCACTCAAGCTACTTCCCGGGACGGAGGCGGCGGGTCAGGTCGTGGGGTTGNATGCTGCTCAAAGTGCCCTCACTGTACCATTCAACACACTTCAGATGCGGGCGGATGAGACTACGGACGAGTATTGGACACAGAGCTTGCGCCTTCTGCGTGACTTGGGCAAAGCTTCGCCAGTTCCTCTCTCCGATTGCCTGTCCATTGTTACAAGTCTCATTCCCGAGCTCTCTGACCTCTACCTGCATGTCTCTAAGGTAGAGCTTGAGTGCCTTGCTGCTACTCCGGTCCCTAAGAACTCTCCGTCGGACCTCTCTATGATTTCACTGCCGCTCGCCTCACCGATTGGTGGAGCAACTTGCAGAACAAGCGGACACATCGAGTAGCTCTTGCTATGGTCACCACCTCCTCATCCTCCTTGGCTGCAGCCACCACCTCTTCTCCATCTCCTCCTTCTCCCACAGCTACTCATACCACTCAAGCTACTTCCCGGGACGGAGGCGGCGGGTCAGGTCGTGGGGTTGGACGTGGTGGGAAAGGCCGTGGAGGTGGCCGCGGTGGCAAGGGCTCCTCCGGCACCACCGCTGCCACCGGTCACCTACTGGAACTGTGGCACCACTGGTCACTCTGCACCAAAATGCCCTTCTCCTCGTGATGACGTACATCTGGCATACTCTCTGTGCGCCCACTGGGCACGCACAGGTGTCGCTTCCTCATCTGCCACCGCAGCAATGATTGTTGCATCTGTCAGGAATGCTGTCCTGGCGTGCCCTGAACTGCCTGAGTGTGCCCGGCTACTTAGTGCAAAGAGACTTCCAAGGGAGGTGTGTGCTTTGGGTTGCCACAGCACCAAGGGAGCAGAATTCTGGCAGAATGCAGGTTGCGGAAACTGAGAGAGGCTGGAAATCATTAATTGTTTTTGTTATTATGGTGAGATTACACCAGATTCTTATAGCCTATTATCTAAGCTTTCCAACGCATCCAAGCACGCCCAAAACGGAGCAGTAGAGCCCCTGCTACGGCCGTCGAAGTAACCCTTGGTGGAGCCGCCCACCATGCCTTGCACGCTAGGCAACGGGAGGCGCTTTGACGATGACCCATCGGAGCGCCTTTCCTCGCCCAGAAGTCACGGAGAAGTTCATCCTGGTCAAGGAGGTCCCCCTGGTCACTTCGTTCATGCCCCTGGTGCATTTAGAGCTCGTTGGAGACGAACTCGGACCACCGCGGTGGAATAATCTCGTCACCAATCACGGAGACCAAGATTCCACCCGCCAACCACCCGAACTTCGGATGGGGCTAACTTTCTGAATTCTCAACCAAATCGAGCAACTGAAAGCTTGAAAATGCATGGCAAAATCCAGGGAGTCCAAATCTGCAGTCCGATTGGACATCCAACCATTCTCCAGTGGTCGAACCAGGAAAACGACAAACGGCATCCATGGCAGGGGCACTTTTTAACAATCTCCCCCGTGCACCTTCCATGCCGAATGCCTCATTCTCACTCTCAATCGTCCGCTCCTGCGCCTTCAAGCCCTTCACAGCTTGTCAACCCAAGCCCTGCAAGGCTGATGACATGCCGGTCCTGGGGCTGTGCCTTGGTCAAGCAATCTACGAGCATGTGCTTTGTGCTGCAATGCTGCAGCACAACCTGTCCCTTCTCCACCATGTCGCACGCGTAGTGGTAGCGCACGTCGATGTGCTTCGTCCTCCTGTACTGCGTCGGGTTGTTGGTCAGCGAGATGGAGTCGGTGTTGTCCTCTTGAACCACCATAGGTTCCTGCTGCGGCACGCCCAGCTCCCCCAGCAATCTGCGGAGCCACACCGCTTCCTTGACCGCCTCGGCCAGAGCGACGTACTCCGCCTCCACTGTGGAGGTGGCAACACAGTCCTGTTTCCTGCTGCACCACGAGACCGCTGCACCTGCGAGGAAGAACACATAGCCAGATGTGGACTTCCTCTTGTCCACATCGCCGGCGTAGTCCGAGTCAGTGTAGCAGACCAGCCGCAAGGGGTCTGACCTCCCCTTTCCATCGTACTTCAGGCGCGCATGTCGCATTGCCTGCAAGTACCGGAGGATGCGCTTCGCCGCCTGCCAGTGTAGTGGCCCAGGGTTGGCCACATACCTGCTCACCTGACCCACCGCGTAGGCTAAGTCCGGCCGAGTCGCCACCATGGCATACATCAGGCTGCCCACTACAGATTGGTAGGGCACCTCCACCANTTAAATCTGCTGCTCAGCTGCTCCTTGAGCTGTTGCAAAGCTGCCAGATCTGATGAACACAGGATCAGGTCGTCCACGTAGAGTGCGACAATCTGATGGCGTCCCTTGCTGCACCGCACGTACACGCTGTGGTCTGACTCAAAGCGCTTGAAGCCGAGCTCCGCCATGTAGCCGTCCATCTGTTGGTACCAGCACCTGGGCGCCTGTTTTAGCCCGTACAAGGTCTTTCGCAGCTTGCACACCTTGCCCTCGGGCGCATCCACCCCCTCCGGCACCTCAAGGTAGATCTCCTTGTCAATAATGCCGTTCAGGAATGCCGTCTTGACATCCATTTGGTGGATCTCCATGTCCTTTGTGGCTGCCACCGCGAGGATCGTCCGGATGCTTGTGAACTTGGCGACAGGCACGAACATCTCATCGTAGTGTTCGCCTTTCCGCTGCGCGTACCCCTTCGCCACTAGCCGTGCCTTATACTTCTCCACCTTGCTATCCTTGGTGAGCTTCACCTTGAACACCCACTTGGAACTGATCACCTTCGCCCCCTCAGGCCAATCCACCAACTCCCAAGTGTCGTTCTCAGCAAGGGACGCTAGTTCAGATTTTATTGCTTCGTCCCACTGCTGCTCGTCAGGCCGTGCAAGCGCCTCTTGCACGGTCGTCGGCTACGTTGCGGCTGCCATCATGCACCGCGCCATGCCGACCCAGCGGCCCGTGCTCGCGTCATACCGCTTTGCCGCATTCCGCTGCCTCCGGCTGCGACGCGGTGACCTTGGCGACGCTGGCTGCCGGTCCTGCTGCTGCCCTGCTGCAACGTTGTCCTCCGCCGCGGGCTCCCCCGCGTCGGCTGCTGCGTCCTGCGCTCCAGCAACACCTGCACCTGCTGCATTGCCCTGCTGCGCTCCAGCACCGTCATCCTCCGAGGCGTCGACCTCTGCAGCCGCCGGCTCCTCCTCACGTTCAAAGAGTTGGAACCACTCCCCCTGCTTTGGAGAGTGCACTGCGTCAATGCTGTTGCTGCTGTAGTAGCTCTGCTGCTCATCAAACGTGACGTCGCGGCTGGTGATGACGTCCTGCATCCGTGGATCAAAGAGCCAGTACACCTTGAGCGCACTCTCGTATCCAACAAACGCGTACACCTTTGCACGCGGGTCCAGTTTGGAGTCTTTTCTTTGCGCGGCCTGCACCAACGCGTGCGCCTTGCACCCGAACGCCTTCAGGTGTGCCACGCTTGGTTTGCGCCCACTCCAAGCCTCCTGTGGCGTCTTCCAGCCGCCCTTCCCTTTCAGCACTACTGTTGGGGTGAGGTTGGTGATGTAGCATGCCGTACTCACGGCCTCGGCCCACAGGCTCCGTGGCAACTTTGCGTCCACGAGCATTGTCCGCGCCATGGTGAGTAGCGTCTGGTTCACACACTCCGCCACGCCATTAGACTGAGGCGTGTATGGAGTGGTCG
>SZWC01013807.1:65818-77944 GCA_023375785.1 Penium margaritaceum
GGGGGGGGGGAGGGGGGGGGAGAGGGAGTGGTCCGTTTTTCAAGGGTGAGGGAGTTGTGCGCAAAATGCGTCTGTGCTTTCTGACAGTGAACGCTGGACCGCAGCCCAGGCACTCGAAGTGGGCGTCAGAGGGGAGGACGGGCCGGGGCTTCCTTCGGCACTGTCGTGCAGTGAAACCACAGCAGGGCAAGAAGAGGAGAGTGGGAGAAGGCAAGGAAGGGAGATTTAGAGAAGGCAAGGAAGGGGGATTTAGAGAAGGCGTGAATGGGCGGCAGCGTCTGTTGTCGAGTGTGGTTCAAGGGTGGCGGCTGTGGCCGTCGTTTTAAGGGTCCTGAGAAGTGACACACTTGATTTTCGGCAGATATTTTTTGGCACGTCTGTTTGCATGTGCACACGTATCTGCCCGATTCTCCAACTTTTACTGGTGCGGCGGTCGGAAGTGTCGCAGCAAACGGCGTACTGGACCTCACCAGATTGGGGGACAAGGAAGTAGCATCTGCGTGTGTGTAGTTTTGCCTTCCCTCTCTTTGTCGCACGTGGGCGTCAACTTGTGCTTTCGCGGCTTCCTCGTGCCGAAAGGTCGTTGTGGTTTACTCGAGCATCGTCTGCCGCAGGGAGAGGATGGTGGGGGAGGAGGGGAGTTGGGTGGGGGGGGGGGTCCGCAGTGGTAGGCGACCATGTGCAGAAGGGGTGGAGAGAATTTTACGTTTTTTTGCTCATCGTGGTTTGTTGGAGAAGAAGGTGATGCGCGCTCCGAATTTCGCGGTGCGGCACCGTTGAGGCGGCGGCGGGCGGAAAAGGGATTGCACCAATCATGCCTTCGCCCTTTCGACTGACAAATATGCCAGTCGCAATCTCCGGTTTCTTTCTGGGGCTCGAAATAGATGACTGCTCGTCTGTGAAGATTGTCCACTTGGGGAATGCACGATTTGCGAAAGAATGTTCAACTGTTACCGAAAGCAGAAATCCGTTCGAGGATCCATGAACCACATCCACAAGATCTTAAAGTCTACGCAGACGCTTTGCATCGTCCAGCCGATCGCAAGCGAACATCGATGTCGATTTGCCTAAACAATTCCGCTGTAAACTTTTGTGCTTGGACTTGCAACCGCTATTGCGTAACAAAACGGTATCCGTGTTACAACGAAAATGACTTCGCACGACCACCGAAGCAATGCCGTGCTGGCACACCCGTGGCAAACGGCCGATAGATTCACGAAAAGTCACTGTTAAGCCAAGTTGACCCTTGTACGCTGCCGATAGTCACCATGTTGAAAGCACTTGTACCTGCACTAAATGACCTTTTTGGGTTGGGCCAATAGCCCTTCTACCCAGTCAGCGAACAGGAAAGGAACAATTTACCCAGTGCTAGAAGATAGGACTCCTCATACCCGGCGGCTTGAACAAGAAACCAGAATTGTAGAAATAATTGGAGTAATTAGCTTTGAAAGTGGAAATCTCTCAATGTATCAATCGCAGGCCCTCACAAATGAAGCTAGATTTTCCGATAATGCCCGTTAAACCACGGGTCTCATCGCATCGCGTCGTCATAGAGAAAAGTAACCTTTCAAAGCTATATAGTATAATTTTTGGTAAAAAGGTTATTATTTCTTCGCGATCGTATCTGTTTGTGCTAGTCACATCATGTCGTGCTCTCTTTCCTTCCGACGAGAGCTCGTTTTGTATATTTTCCTATCCGTCGGCAAAGCACTTGCGATGGACGGTGGATTTTTATAAGATCATCTCACCGAAAATGTAGATATCGAGGAGTCGTAACGCATTTCATTATAAGAAAATCAATTGCATGTTCCAGTTCTCACTTATGATGTTTTTGGTCGCAGACGTCAAACGCGACCCTAGTTTACATACTTGTCTCGTTCAACCTACCTTCAGGGTGACCTTGACCGTGAAAACTGGCACGATCGAGCATTCAGAGAGATTTTTTGGAACGCGCTCTCTCTACGTTCCTCCAGCTTTGTAACCAAATCAACCCGGTTGTGAACTTCGGTGGAGGAGATAACATGCACAAAGCAAAACATTGAATACATCGGAACATTTTTTTGTTCAAGCTGACAACAATTTCTTGAAAATTTGTCTCTGAGTTCCTTTGGCACTTTGATAATACCACTTTTTCAGTTGCATAGAAAAAAAGAACGGCGACGATTCCTCCCCCCTTTTAGAAGGAGCGTCCTCGCGACCGGTGTCCAAGCACCCCCGTTACACGTGTCGCAGTTGGTCTCGGTATTATGCCAGATCCTCAGGAAGGGTTGTGTGCCAGTGTGGTACCCCGGTGGGCACGTCGGCTAGAGCGGGTAGCAATCTCCTCCCAGTACTCCGTTACGACCATCGTTGGCATCCAAGACTCTGGCTCCCAAGAGTTGTGTTCAGGTCCACAATTGGCCCAATGCACAAGGTACTCCTTAACCACCCGTGCATAGAGTGCACACTCACGGTGTTGGAGGATTTGGTGCACCGAGCATTGACCTTCAACGGCAAGAATTGCATGCGGGGGTGGCTGAACAGACCCATCCACTGTGTATGGTGCGAGCAGGATCACATGGAAGACGTGGATGCACATTGCTGATGGGAGCTCCAAGCAGTAAGCTACTGGCCCCACAGCATGCATGTTCATAAAGGGTCCCAACCACTTGGGGAGCATTTTGCGTGCACCAGGCGTCTTCAGCCGGAGATTATTTGTGCAAAGAAGCACTCGTTCACCGACGGAAAAATCAACCTCACGTTGAGACTTGTCAGCATAGGCCTTTCGACGTTGTCTAAGAGCGTACAGATGTGCACTGGCATCACGCCACAAAGCATCCATCTGCTCAACAAGATCATGGGCGGAGGGAACCTGATCACCGCCGCCCCCACGCTTCACCAGGGAAGCGGGTACCACCGGATGCCGACCATGGTTGAGGAGGAATGGGGTGTACCCCGTCGACTTGCTAACGGCATTGTTCGCTGCAAACTCTGCCGGGGCAAGGAACTCATCCCAATCTCCCATCGAAGAGTCGGTGTACATCCACAACATCGGTTCCAATGTGCGGTTCATGCGTTCGGTCTACCCATCTGTTTGTGAGTGGAATGTTGTGAACATTTGCACACGTGTTTTGTATCTTTCATGGAGTGCTTGCCAAAAACGACGATGATATCCAACGGGATGTCGTGGTACTTAACAAAGCCATCATTAAACATGCGTGATAATTCCTCTGCGTTGACCCGTGATGTCGTGGGCATGAAGCGGACCATGCATGTAGCTCGGTCAATGACCATAACGATGGCGTCTGGATCCTACTTTGTTTGTGGGAGGCCAGTGATGAAGTCCATGGCGACAGATCCCCATGGAGCAATAGGAAGCTCCAGCGGTTGTACGAGACCCCCAAGAGCTTTGTTACTTGCTTTTTTACGGAGGCAAAGGTCACAGATTGCACAATTTCTCCGTACATCATTGCTCCATCCCGGCCACCAGTAGTGCTCGGACAAGGCCTACCCTGTTTTCTTAGGGCCCACATGACCGGCCGCTCGGGGGTTATGGAATTCGAACAGCAGATGCTCACGAAGCTTGTTGACATCTGGGACAACCACTTGTTCGCCATGCCAATAGAGTCCTTCAGCCTCAATCAAGTTCTGGCGCTCAATGTTTCGAGAGTATTGGAACCAGGGATCAACTATATAACCCATACGGATCCGATTTTTGAAGGGGCTGACCTGGACAAGTAGCTTGGGTGTCGCATGTAGCTGGTTGGCACGTTGAGTGACCACT
Source organism: Penium margaritaceum (assembly GCA_023375785.1). Taxonomy (NCBI): domain Eukaryota; kingdom Viridiplantae; phylum Streptophyta; class Zygnematophyceae; order Desmidiales; family Peniaceae; genus Penium; species Penium margaritaceum. The sequence continues at coordinate 69,582 of SZWC01013807.1, forward strand.
GTTGCTACCGTTGTAAAGTTGCAATCGGAGTGTTCAACACATCCCACCATGATGGCCAAACACACAGAATTCCGGCTCAGTGGGTCAACTACATTGATGCAGCCGGGTCGATATTGCCACGTGAACGAGAATCTACTCAACTACTCACTCCAACGCGATTGGCGTCTCGATAGATTAGGTTGTGTTTGGAAGAAGGTCAGGGGGTTGTGGTCGGTAACTACTGTGATCTCCCCGTCTACTCCTTCTAAGTAACAACCCCACGCTTTAAAGACATGGAAAAACGCAAGGAGCTCGTGGTCACCCATGGTGTATCGTGTTTCTTTACCAGAAAGCTTTCGGCTCTCATAAGCCACCGTGTGCCCATCTTGCATGAGTACCCCCCCCCCATGCCAACAATCGATGCATCACACCTAAGCTCCCACGGCTTGGTGGGGTGAGGGAGGGCAAGCACCGGTGCAGGGGCTAGCATTTCTTTGACTTTGAGAAAAGATTCTTCACAGTCTTTTGTCCATCTCCATGTAACTGTTTTCATTGTGAGGCTTGTGAGCGGGCTGATCAATGTCAAGTAAACTATCATGAACCATCGGAAGTAGTTTGAAAGGCCCAAGAAGGATCGGACCTGGCCCACGTTCTCGGGTCGTGGCCATTCTTTCACCGCCTGTACCTTCCAAGGGTGCATGCGGATACCGTCGCCACTCACGATATGTCCAAGGTACTCGACCTCCCTCTGTGCAAATTTGCACTTGCTCATCGGCAAAGAATCTGTTGTTACGAAGGATTCCCAACACCTCTAGCAGATGTCTCTCGTGCTCCTTGACAGCTTTTGGGAAAACAAGGATGCCGTCGAGGTACACCAACAACGAATTTCTCAGCTGGTTACGGAACACGCTGTTCATTACGACTTGAAAAGTTACGAGTGCATTTGTCAGCCCAAAAGATAGAACACGGTATTGATAGTGTCCCAGGTGTGTGTGAAAATCACTTTTGGGTAGATCTTCCTCTGTGATGAGAATTTGATGGTATCCTTGAGAGAGGTCGAGCGACGAGAAGACTTTTGCTCCCTGGAGCTGATCAAAGAGGTCTTCGATGCGTGGTAATGGATAGAAATTGCTCACCGTGAGCATGTTTAGTTCACAATAGTCCACACACATTCGTAGCCCTCCATCTTTCTTACTCACAAAGAGGATTTGTGCACCAGAAGGAGATGAGCTCGGCTGTATCTATCCTTAACGCAAGTACTCTTTGATTTATGTTCTGCTTCTTTCGGTTCAGCTGGGCTGAGCCGATGCATGCCACATAAAGGTGGCATTGCATTGGGCTCTAGGGGTATGGTGTGACCCACTGCCCGTGCTGGAGGTAAACCATCCGGTGGCTCTTCAAACACGTCTTGAAAGTCACGAATGATGGCCGCCACATTGTGTGAAGTAGTGTCCTCATTGTCGCTTTCTGTTTTTCTCAATGAGGCCAAGAAACAATGGCATCCTTGCCGTAACCTTTGCTTGACTTGTAACGCGGACAATGCAGCTGGTGTATTTTTCACTGGATTGTGGAGTTGAAGTATTAGGGAGATGGTGATTTTTTGTNCATTGTGTGAAGTAGTGTCCTCATTGTCGCTTTCTGTTTTTCTCAATGAGGCCAAGAAACAATGGCATCCTTGCCGTAACCTTCGCTTGACTTGTAACGCGGACAATGCAGCTGGTGTATTTTTCACTGGATTGTGGAGTTGAAGTATTAGGGAGATGGTGATTTTTTGTCGCCCTTTGACCACTTGTAGCATCTTTGACTCAAAATCCATCTTGGCTCTGTGGCTCACCAACCACATATCCCCAAGGACAACGTCAAAAGGGTCCAAGAGGTCTAGCACCGTGAGCTACACTTTTATCTGCAATCCTCCGAATGAAATCCGTGCCATGCAGTCACCCAGAATTGGGACTTCGTGATTATCCCCCACCACCACCTTTCCTTGTCCTGGAGTGTAGGTAAGACCGATGGCGGTTAAGAATGCCGCTTTCATAAATGAATGCTCCGTACCAACATCTGCAAGGATGCGGGCTGGCACCCCATTCACACTTCCCCGGAATTGCATGATCATGCTTGCCAAAGACGTTCGCACGAACAAGCTCACGGGAGGTTTTGCCTGCATGTGGTATATTCAGTAGGAATAAGAGCTTCGTTGTAGCTCCACCATGTCACCCACCTTCTCCCACATGTGATGACCACGTGTGTAGGTCACCAGTAACCTCTAGTGCTTGAATTCTGACATGTCCATCCCATCAGATGCGGGTACTACGAGTGTGACTGAAATGAGTGTTTGCTCTGCATGAGCTTCTCCTGCTTCTTTGATGATTTAATATACATTCTCTTTTTTAGTGATGATAAATCATGTACGATTGTCAAGATTCTCTTGCGTCGCATACATGAGTGGACGGAAACGGCTAGACTAGAGAGAGTCAGTTTGGATGAATGATGCAAGTATGGTTGAAAAGCATTACAATGAAAAAAACTCAAATTGTTTCACATCGTCATCCACAAATATGAACGTTCACCCAGGCTCTATGCCATCAAGTCCCCCAGGCAGTGGTCCACTTTCTACTACCGGGGGTGGCAAAATCCTGTTGGAAACCATGCGGCTCTATTCCGGGCTGGCCATAACCCTCAGCTTCCTCTTGAACACAGGGGTGTCCATGACCGCGCTGGCGCCCGTACACCCGAATCCTCTGAACGGCGCCAAAGGCTGGCCGCTGTTTCCCTCCAGGCGCACGGCCAAAACCGTTTTTGCCTGCTCGAGGTCCGGCATGTTGTCCACCAATGGCTCCTATGGGTACTCTCCCGCCAATCCCCTGACCAGAACGAGCTCCACCATGCTAATGCCTTTGTCCACCCTGACGGTTAGCCCTCTCAAAAGGCCAGTTAGCTTGTCCATAGCGGATTATTGGCCCTGGAGGACCTTGCCGCTGACGGTAAGGCAAGGTGGAGGACCTTGCCACTGACGGTAAGGGAAGTTGCGTGCAATATGCCCTGGCTCGTTGCACTCCCTACATGTGAAGGAACCGTTGTGCTACGGCTTCTTATCCCGAAAGCGAGCCTTCTTGGGTTGGCCAATCTGTCCGTCAAAAGGGCGCTTGCTTCCATTGTTCCCCAAAAGGCTTGATGTGTCATGTCTCGTGGTATGTAGTTGATTCGATGTATTTTACAATGCTGAGTTCCCAGTGTACGTCTCAAGAACATACTTTTTCACAGCACGCAAGCTCGTCCAGCGCTTGTGGTCCTTGTCCATAATGCAACGAAACTCCAGCTGCTGGCTAGCCAAGCCATTCAAGAAGAGTGTGATTTTGGCCTCTTCCGTCATGTGTCATGGCTGGACACGCTAGGATGTGTCATAGAATACCTCCACATAGCAGTTCAATGTCATGATCCCTTGCCAAAACGTGTCCAAATCGACCGTTGCTGCTTGGGAGTCAATCGGGTGATAAAAACAACTCCTCCATTGGTACCTCGAACTTCTCCCACGTGGGACTCCCCTACTGGTCCTTCGCATACCAAATCCCTGCCAGCCACTCGAACTGCTTGCGATTCACGGCTAGCGTTCCTTGTGCACCCCAATCCTCCAAGCCACCTTCCTTTGGTGCATCTTCAGTTTAAAACCCTTCAGCCATGTATGTACGTTGGACATGCCATCGTATCTGTCGGCCGAGTCAAACATGGATCGGCCTGTTCTGCCTGGTACTGCTGGTCCAACACTCATAGCGGGTTGAACCACGACACGCTGGGTAGTGGTTTTGCTGGCGTGGTGACCCTTGGCTCGAATCTGCTCCTGGCATTCAAACGCGCATTCAATCGCCTCCTTAGCAGTGTGCACAGCTGTCGCCTCATAAATCTGAGCCACTCCATGTTGTTTGGCTTTCAGTATTTCATGAGCATTGACTTCTTCCCCAGCCCAATGCAAGGCGACTACGAGCTCTTGGTGAAGCCTGTTGTTTTCCTTTAAGAGGTTTTGGTTCATCGTATGGGAATGACTGACGTTTGTCCTCAAGGCGACCACTGTTTTCTTGTGGCTATGCGCCATCTTGCCGACAATGCCAACATAGATGGTGTAGTCCTTAGGGCTCAAGTTATCATTCACTGTGGTTACATCTTCCTTGAGATCGTGCAGATGGACTGCTTTGAGGAAAGTACGATGGATGCTTGGGGAGCCAGCAAGACCCTTACGACGAATATCATACTTGTCACCCTGACATGCCTCGGGAAGTCTCTTTGCGACGCCTACCCGAATAGGGTCGTTTGGTTGTAGCCGTTTGCTTATAGCCTCCACACAAATTTGCGGAGCTGGATTTGAATTCCCCTCTTCACCATCTAAGTCATCAATGACACGAGCACGGCGCCTTCCCATAGGATGAGGGATAATTGGGTGTGCTTCCGCGTTCGTCTTGCAATCGTCGTCCTGGACGTCCTGCTTGTCGCTTTTGTTGTCAACGACGTCGTTAGCCTCAAGCTCAAGAGATGTATCAGATTCTTCCTCTTAAGGCTCTCCACCATCCCCTTCAGTGTCGCTTGCCAACGTGTCATCAACAACTGCTCCATCCGGACTTGTGTATTCGGCGATGGTCACATCGTCACGCGTAGCATGCCCATGTTGTTCCTCATCTGCCACCGGCTCGGGGGTAGGTTCGGGGAACATTTCAAGGACCTCTTGCTCAACAATGTCGTGTGGATTCTCCCGTTCCTCGGGCGCATGAAAGATGAGGTGCTCGTGGCCGTCCTCCACTTCGAGTGTGTACGATGGCAAGCCACGGGGGCGGCCGATAGCTTGCTCTCGACGGGTCTCATGGTCCTCACCTCAACGCCACCCATTTTTCCATCCCGATGGCGTGACGTGATTGGGACGGGATTTTCTGCTCCCCGTCGTAGCGTGTGGCGGATCGGAGAGCGACCCTTGCACTTCCCCATAGCGATCACCTTAGGAGGCAGACCACCGAAGAACGTGGACAAACCGGTAGCTCGAGCGGCCATCGTGAAGGTAGTGCCAATATCGTACGATCCTTCCTTGAGGTTGTGGGTGGAGTGTATGCTTGCGCTTGGCAATGTCACAAAATTTATACCCGTTCCTCTCTCCTTTCCTCGTGATTTTTTTGGTGAAGTACACATCCACAACTACGTGACGGTACTTGCTTTAAACCCTCTCCCTCAACAAGATCCGGTTTCTCTCTCTTGGAGGTGAGACTAATTGCAAAATCTAAGGAGGGGTTTCTCTCACTCACTTAGAATTTGTCTCCCTTAGTGTAATATGTAGTTCACAAGGAGGAGCTCCACTCACTCACTTCAAAACCTACATGTAGTCTTTGAGTGTGTCTTCTCAAAAGGAGGAGGTGAATTCACTCACTTTTGAAGAACTCTCACGCTTAAGACCAACTCACCACTCTCTGAACAAAGAGGAGTTTCACTCTCTCAATTTGAAGGACGTTCAAGAGGAAGGAAAAGAAGGGACCACCACCACATGCAAAAATATAAAAGTATTTCAACTAGCCACGGCCAAATGACACAATGCAGCTTCTAATCTGCTAAGAAGGAGATTGAGCTCTTGAACAGGAGTCCAAAAAAATGGCTTGTCAAACGGAGCTCTCTTTCAAAAGATGAAAAATTCTTTTAGTTTTAGCACCCGAGTCCAAGTTTGGCCCGGTTTCCGAGCTCCCCTTGGACGGCGACAACCTCCACCAGCGGAAAAACTTGGGCGCCGGCTCGGCTTGGAAGTTGTTGTCGCGTCAAGGCACCCTGCTGTAGTGGTAGAGGAGGTTGCTGCGGAAGCTGGCTGCCTTGTCTCTCCGCAGGGGCCCGTTTTTCACATCAGTCTACTTCTGCAACCTTCTTCGTAGCTGTGTTTCAATGGAGAGTGTAGAAACGAAATTGGTGGAGTTCAGAACCCTCATTCGGGTCTCCTAGAGCGAGTCATGGGATAGACTCATGGCGGGTGGTGCGACCGGGTCACGCCATGAAACAATGAAGTGTTAGGGCTGCAGATGAAAGGCGGCTGGCTCTAAAAATTAATGTAGAAATCAGTGGAGTAAGTAGCGTCGAAAGGGGAAAGCTCTTAGTGTATAAATCCTGGGCCGTCATGAATGAGGTCGGCTTTTCCGACAATGCCCGTTAACCCACGGGTCTCACTGCGTCGCGTCGTCATAGAACAAAGTATCCTTCCGAACCTACGTAGTACTTTCATGTACAGAAGTTATTATTGTTTCGCGATCATATCTGTTTTTGCTAGCCACTTCATTTTGTACTCTCTTTCCTTCCTGAGAGAGCCCATTTTGTATATGTTCCTATCCATCGGCAAAAGTACTTGCGATGGACGCTGGGTTTTTATAAAATCCTCTCACCAAAAATGTAGACATCGAGAAGTCATGACGCATTTCTTTATAAAGAAATGCTTTGCAAGTTCCAGTTCTCACTTATAATATTTCTGGTTGCGGAAGTCAAAATGCGACCCTAGTTTGCGTAGTTGTCTCGTTCAGCCTACCTTATGGGTGACCTTGACCGTGACAACTGGCACGGTCAAGCGTTTACAGAGAGAGCGTTTGGAACGCGCTCTCTCTACAAGAATTCTCACTTGCTTCACCATGCTCAATCAGTAGCATGCGCCACTGATCAAGTGAAGCAAGGTGGGGCGTGTCAACACCCCTTGCAATTCTTGCTTCCATGAGAGAATAGCGATCCAGCGAATATGCCTATTTGTGAGGAAAAGCAGAAAGGGTCATTCTGATTTTTTCCTAACACGCAACCCCCCACACCCTTTCACATGCAAACCCTAGTCATACCCTATCCAAAATTACATTCAGGGTTTTAGGGTTTTAGTTTTGCGCGGCCTCCTACTGGACCCCAATTGGCAGGGCCCAAAAGGTTCCCTTTCAACACATGGGGACTCTTGAACTCCCCATCCAAATCACACGCACCCCCCCCCCACCCCCTCATCCCACACCCTTCGAACGTTCACATACCCCTCAAAAGAAGGGTTTGTGAATGTTCAAAAACATTGATGATGTCAGCATGTCAACAGTGCATCACATGCACCATGGAAATGCTGCTTTTTATGGGTTTTCAGTTTTATTTCAGGTCAATGGGTAGGGGATTCTTAGTCTTCTCAACGTCGGATAAGATGAGCTTATGCTTCTAATCACATGGTAGGGCATACACACATTTTAATGTTGTGGATAATCCCTACATGTACCCTTTTGGGTTACATGCAACCCTTGAATAATCAGTTGTGGATGCAAGAAAATATCGCCATTGGTCGTTGTCAATCATGGAGTCCTTTTCTCATCATTCCATATTGTTTTCGCTATCTACACTACACCTCTAACTTTGAAGCTTGTTAAGCATCAAGCCAAGATGATTATTTATCCGCGCCTAAGCATGGGTTCTTCGGGGAAGAAGGAACTGGACAGGATGAGACAATCAATTTATTGACAGAGAGAATGGACGATAATAATCTTTCCAACCCTTCAAGTTATTTTTTTCCCTTAACAATGCAAACAATTGTTCCCGGCTTCATAGTATGAAGAGCTAAACAGTTATTTGTGGTGGATTCATGCAACAAAAATATCTCAATTTGTTAAACATGCAAAAATCCTCTAGTTTTACTTTTAACTACAACATGCATTCTTCTACAACATGCAAAAGTTCCCTTTTACCTTAAAAACCCTTGTAATCACCTAACATTGCTCAAGAACACATTTATAAATGTACATATCTTCCTATATAACAAAAAATAACATGTTTCCAGCTTCATTACTGACCAAATTGATGTGGACGGTACAAAGTAGACTTCAGCTAGATTCATATGAATTCTTTGTGTGCTTTTGCATTTGATGAGAAAATGATGCAGCTCTTTTGTTTCATGAATTACTTGTATAGGTTATGGAAGGATTTCATTTTAAACCATCACAAGGTCCGCATGAAAGATAATATCGTAGTTACAATGCATCCCTTTTACAAGCCGTTTGAGCGAATGAGGGAACTTTTGTTTGTTATCCTCTTTTCTCTTGCGAACTCATCCCACTCAATCTTGTGTATGCGAGAAACAAACGTGATTTATGGATCAGCCACTTTCCTCACACCCTTGCTTGTCATGGAAGATACGTCTAACGTGTGTACCCACGTGCACACAAGGTGCACATGATGGAAAAGTGCATGAAATCCAGAAAGTAAAGAAGAAAATGTCCTCAATGTTCATTCTTCTTGCAGCGAACCCGCGGAAACCTTGGCCGAGTCGGCCAATACCGTAGTGCCTGAGAGTTTCCGACCCTCAATCTACTCCATTTCCTTGCCCACATCACAAGGACCATCTTGAGCAACTTGGATCGAGTCACACA
>SZWC01013808.1:33786-44278 GCA_023375785.1 Penium margaritaceum
GTCCACAGTCCAAAGTCTAGAGTCTAGATCTAGGACTAGACCGACAGCCTAACCCTAAGGCCAAAGGCCCGGACGTCTAGGAGTGAGAGCCGAGGGCCCGGAGGAGGAGCCGGGTCCACGCGCCAGAGGCCGCGGGCAGGCGGCAGGTCGGAGCGAGGGATACGGGGGCCCGAGGTAGGAGCGGAGAGCGGGCACACGGGACGAGGAGGCCGAGGCCGAGCCAGAGGCAGGGAGGACGAGAAGGGGAACGAACCTGCAGCAGAGAACACAAAAACAAACAGAATGTGAGGGGAGGGAAAGAGAAAAGAAAGGGGGAAAAAAGCGAGCTGGAACGAGACAGAGAGGGCGAAAACGGGAGTAGGGGAGAAGGGAAGAGCAGGGGAAGGGTTGGAACGACAGGGGGGCCCCGACAGGGGCAGACCTGGAGGAGGGGGAGCGGGCCGGAACGACAGGTCGAGGACGGGGACCACGACCGCGGACGACACCCGCGAGGACGACGACGAGACCGGGGAGCAGCGGCCGATGGAAGACGGCGGAAGCGGAAGCGGAGGGCGGAAACTGACGACAGCGGCGACAGTAGACGGCGGAAGCGGAAGCGGATGGCGGAAGCCGACTGCGGAAGCGGAAACGGAGGAAGCCACAGGCCCTCAATGGCTTGATGCCATGTTGAAGAGGGTGAGGTCAGCGGGGAGAGACAGGTGGAGGAGAGTGGAGGAGGCGGGTGGTGGGAGAGCTCGGGAGTTAGTCGCGGAACTAACTGTCCCGCTTTTCTTGTGAGAGACGCGGAGGGCTCTCGAAACCTGTGAGGGGGGAGAGCTCTCGAAACCTGTGAGGGGGGAGAGCTCTCGAGAGCTGTGAGGGGGGTTCGCTCTCGAGAGTTGTGAGGGAGGGATCGAGCAGTTGGGGACTTAGACAGATCGAGGATGGATCGAGAATGAAAATTACGTTGGACGAATGGAAAAGTGAGGACGAGAGGCCTGGGTGCGTGACCCCTATCGGGTCGCACCCCAGGTCTCGCGTGGCTCGCCACATCACGTGGTGAACCACGCGAGACACAGGTGTCCCAGAGCGAACGTCGAGCGTGTCCCTCGAACTTCGAATGTAAGTGGACGCACGTCTCGCAGGAAGTACGTGCAAGCAGAAATCAAGGACTGAACTAGGCTAGCTAACCCTAAACGACAGAAAACGTTTGCTACTTTAACAAAATATGTGAAATGACAAATATGTAAAATGACAAATATTTAAAATGACAAATATGTAAAATGACAAATATGTAAAATGAAAGATATGTAAAATAACAAATATGTAAAATGGCAAAAATGTAAAGTGACAAATATGTAAAATGAAAAATATGTAATTTGGCAAATATGTAAAATGGAAAATATGTAAATGACAAATATGTAAAATGGCAAATATGTAAAGTGACAAATATGTAGAATGACAAACATGTAAATGAAAGATATGTAAAATGAAAACTATGTAAAATACAAATATGTTATAAAAATGTTCCCACAGGTTCTTGAATGCTCATTAGGTCAGATTGAACCGCTTCTGCGCTGTTTGCTTCTGCTCATATGTGTGAGTCTTGATTTCATCTTCCGTCACACATTTGTACTGAGCGCATACTCCACAAGCCTGAATTGCTTGTCACAAGAAGCTGGAACTCAAGATAGAAGTCCAGCCGAATGACTAGAGAAATAATCTCATCGAATCATTAAGAAAAGACAAGGAACAACATGATCTACTGAATACTCCTGTTGCTGCCTACTGCGAAAACATTGCAAGTGTCGAGACTATCCAGATCTTTTTTGTCTTGCACGATGTGTCCGCGCTCAACGTAGGTGGGGCTGACGCCTCGGTCTTTGGTCGGACCGGACAGCATAGCGTCGCTTCGCTCCAGGTTGCCATGCTGGCAGTTCCACCGCTCGATTGCTCCCCCTTACTCCCTGATGTTACTACTCAGGCTTGTACAAAATCATGCTTATGTCAGAATTGAGTTTGGAATCAAACTATGCCATTTTGCAACATTCCCCCCTTTTTGGTCCAATCTCATTCTTTGATCATGAGCAGGTCATTTTTCAATTTCTCAGCCCCCCTCCCTTTTCTCTTCTGTATCATTCAACCTGATGGGTTTGCGAGGTAAGGATTGAGGAGTAGGTGGACAGTGATCAGTTAGACATCAAGCAAGAGATTGGAGAAGAAGAGCAGTGGGACCGGTGCCTTTCCTCTCCTCCTCACATCACGAGTCGTAGATGTAGACCGCGATTTTTACAAGGTTTCCCAACTGCCCCTCTCTCTTTCACGGTCCAATGGTCAAGCAGTCAAGCAGTTTTGTTGCATAGCGAGGGCCGAGTCGCATCAGGAATGTGTGAGACCCATTTTCTCGCATAGCTCCAAGTGCTTTTTAGTTTCAAGAGAATGTTTCAGGATGTCCGCTTCTTGTTGCTTGGTTTCCACATAGATCATTTACACTTCACCTTCTGCCACTGCGTCTCGCACATAGTGGTACTGACGCTTCACGTGCTTTGTTGTGTCATGGAGCACGGGGTCTTTGGCCAAAGCAATTGTACTATGATTATCACAGTAAATGACTGTCGGTTCCAACTGGTCAAAGCCCAGTTCGCCAAGTAGCATCTGAAGCCAGACAGCCTCTCGTGTGCACTCGCTCTCAGAAATGTACTCCGCTTCTGTCGATGAGAGGGCAACGACAGATTGTTTCTTTGATCTCCAGGATATTGGCCCCCCATTGATTTTGAATACGTAGCCCGATGTTGACCTGCTGTTGCTTTGATCGCTCGAGAGATCGGCGTCACAAAATCCAGTGAGGAGAGGACCTGTAGTTTTAGGATACCTGATGGACATCGTGGCGGTGCTGCGCAAGTAGCGGATGCATCGCTTTGCAGCTGTGATGTGATCCTTGGTGGGGGCTTTGCAGCCTTGACTGAGAATTCCCACTGCATATGACAAGTCAGGACGAGTTCCGACGGAGGCGTACATCAGTGAACCCACCATGCTTAGATAGAGCTTTGCATCAGTCGGAGGTGCCAGCATATCTGGTGTTGCTGGCTTGGTGAGGCCGTGATTAGGCAGCAGAGGGGTGGCGATGGCGGCAGCCTGGCCCAGGTTGTACTTTTCAGCCATACGTTGGACGTATGAAGCTTGAGAGAGAAGGACCTGGGGCTGAAACATGTCGTGATTGACCTAGATCCCAAGGTAGTAGTTGAGTTGCCCCATATCGGCCATTTCAAAGACGAGAGCCAGCTGCTGTTTGAAGGTGGTGATGACAGGGAGAGATGGACCAAAGATGATGACGTCTTCCACGTACAGAATCACACCCAAGGTGGACGGACCATGGCGGAAGTAGACAGAGTGGTCCGAATGGAGACGCTGTAGTTCTTGAGTCAGGAAAAAATTGTGGATCTTCTTGTTCCACTGGCGGGGAGCCTGTTTGAGGCCGTAGAGGGATTTGTTGAGCAGACAAACCAAGTTCTCCCCTCCTTGCTCAACAAATCCCTCGGGCTGCGTCATGTAAACTGTTTCTTCCAGATCTCCATTCAGAAATGCGGATTTGACATCCATCTGATGTAGATGCCATGCGACAGGTGCGAAGGTGTCACTGTAGTTCACACCGAGGACTTGACTGAAGCCGCGAGCAACAAGACGAGCCTTGTACCTGCAATGGTCACCGTTAGCATCCAACTTTTGCTTGAAGACCCACTTGCAGGTCACGATGGGGACATTCGCAGGTCATTGGACAAGAGTCCAAGTCTGCTGCTTCTGGAGTTGTTCAAACTCCTCCACTGCTGCAGCATGCCACTGGGCACTATCAGGTCTGGCCATAGCATCCTTGTAGCTGATAGGATCAACAAAATGAGTGACAAGAGCAATGTCGAAGTCCTCAGAAGTACCAAAGGAATCCACAAGCAGAGCGGGGGTGCTGGGTTGAGAGAGAAAACGGGGTGATCTGCGCAGTGCTTGCGCAGGTGCTGGCAGTGATGGAAGGGACTGGTGAAAGAGGAGTTGAACAAGTGGGATGGCAGATACAACCGGGAGATGTTCTGCAGGGACCACCGGTGGTTAGACATCCTCATGTTCATCAAGGAGAGGATCAACAGAGAAATTCTGGAGAACATTGTTGATGTCAGAAGCGTCATTGAGAAAAAGAGTTGGTGTTAGAGATGGTGGGTCGTTGGGGATTGTCCGGTCCTGAAAACTTTCATCAAATGTGACACTTATGCTATGGAACACCGTCTTCTTCTCGTTGTCCCAGAGTCTGTAGGAGTTTCCTCCTTCCTCATATCCCAGCAGATAACACTTCCTGTTGTGTGACCCAAGCTTTGTCCTGTCCTCTAGGTGAACCCAAGCATAGGCCGTACACCCGAAGATGCACAGATAGCTGACATTGGGGCGGTGCCCACTCCAAGCTTCATACGGTGTGTTGGATCCTGCTGGTAGTTTCTTGGTAGGGAGCCTGTTGGTAAGATAGGCAGCTGTTGCAAGAGCTTTTGCCCAGAATTTGGCCAAAAATCCTGTTGTATGCAACATGGTCCGAGCTCTGTCAAGGAGTGTGCGGTTCATTTTTCCGCCTTCCCATTTTGTTGAGGCATGGGTGGTACCGAGGTGTGCGGTGGCACTCGATTAAGACAAACTAGTTGGTGTCTCGCGACAAGGTTGCTCGGATCTGTTCACAGGAACCAGAGGATCAATGCGCAGCGGAGTGATTGAGACCTGGTCCCCACGAGAGCTGTCAGCCCTCGAAACCTCGGTTGCAGTACCACCGCTGGAATCATTCCGGTGTGACCGTCTCGGTCCTTGGCAAGGCTCGAACCTCCCAAGACTTAGAGCTTCCAACGTCCGGGCAACAACGTCCACGCTTGATGAGTCACCTACCAACCTCGCGCTTCGACGCAGCTGCACCAGCTTCCTCGGAAAAGGCAATCAGCCAGAAGGTGATGGCCTTCTACTCTGATACCAGACAATCTACCCCTAAAAAACTTCTGGAAGGCGATCACTTCTCCAACACAACTCTCTTTAACTCTCCTCACACAACTTGAGAGCTCTTCTCCTCTCACAACTTTGGCAACTGGGAACTTAGAAACCAAGTCCAAGTGGAAGGCAAATGGAACTCAGAATCAGTTAAGTTTTCTATGTTCATGAACCAAACTACACAATGGGCTATATATAGCCTTCTGGGCCTAAGGCCCCACACGCTCGACAAACCAAATCATCGTACACATGCAAAGCATCCAACTAACAAGGTGAGCACACCTGTCCCGTGCTCTCTTACACACGCACACACACACGCAACCATGAGTACTCCGTGCCTCGTACTCTCACACATACATGTTTCCATAAAGATGAGTGCACCATGATTCGCACTCTCACACATGCGAGCGTCGGACGCTCCACAAACTTTCATGCAAAAATAGGAGATTTCGTGTTACAGCACAACTCAAGCACAATCCTGGCACAACTCTGGCACAAACATGGCACAACTATTTCCCGAATATAGCAAAACTCTGGCACAACTTTTAGACAACTCTGGCAAAACAATGGCACAATTCTGGAACAACTCTGGCACAACTCTGGCACAACTCTGGCACAACTCTGTTACAACTATGGCACAACTATGGCACAACTCTGGCACAAATCTGGAAAAACTCTGGCACAACCCTGGCAAAATCCTGGCAGACTTGTGGCACATTTCTGGAACAACTCTGGCACACCTGTGGCATAACTTTGGAAAACTATGGAACAACTCTGGCTCAACTTTGGCACAACTCTGGCACAACTCTGGAACAACTGAGGCACAAATCTAGCAAAACTCTAGCACTACTATGGCACAACTCTGGCACAACTCTGGAACAACTCTTGAAAAAATCTGTCACAATCCTTGCACAACTATGGCACAACTCTGGCACAACTCTAGCACAACTCTGGCACAACTCTGGCACAACCCTGGAAAAACTCCGGCACAACTCTGGCACAACTCTGGCACAGCTCTGGAACAACTCTGGCACAACTCTGGCACAACTCTGTTCCACATTTGGCAGAACTATGGCACAACCCTGGCACAACCCTGGCAGATTTGTGGCACATTTCTGGAACAACTCTGGCACACCTGTGGCACAACTTTGGAAAACTATGGCACAACTCTGGCACAACTTTGGCACAAACCTGGAAAAACTCTGGCTCAACTCTAGCACAACTCTGGCAAAACAAAGGCACAACTCTGGAACAAATCCGGCACAACTCTGACAAAAAGATGTCTTAACTCTGGCACAACTATGGCACAACTCTTGAAAAAATTTAGCACAACTCTGGCACAACTCTGGCAAAACCCTGGCAAACCTCTGGCACAACTCTGGCACAACTCTGGAGCAACTCTGGCACAACTCTGGCACAACTTTGAGTAAACTCTGGCACAACTCTGGCATAACTCTGGCACAGCTTTGGCAAACTTTAGCACAATTCTGGCACTAATTCAGCACAACTCTGGCAGAACTATGGAACAACCCTGGTGAAACTGTGGCACAATCCTGGCACAACTCTTGAACAACTATGGCACAAACATGGCAAACTATGGCACAACTCTGGAACAACTTTGGCACAACTCTGGCACAACTCTGGCACAACTGTGGCACAACTCTGGTAAAACTCTGGCACAAATCTGGCACAACTCTGGCACAACTATGGCACAACAATGGCACAACTATACCACAACTCTGGCACAACTCTGGCCCGACTCTGGCACAACTCTAGCACAACTCTGGCACAACTCTGGCACAACTCTGGAACATCTCAAGCATACCTCTGGCACAACTCTGGCACAACTCTGGCACAACTCTGGCACAACTCAAGCATCACTCTAGAAAACTATGGCACAACTCTGGCACGACTCTGGCACAACTCTCGCACAACTCTGGCACAACTTTGGCACAACTCTGGCATACCTCTGGCACAACTCTGGCATAACTCTAGAAAACTATGGCACAACTCTGGCACAACTCTGGCACAACTCTGGCACAACTCTGGCACAACTCTGGCACAACTCGGACACAACTCTGGCACAACTCTACCACAACACTGGCACAACTCTACGACAACTCTGGCACATCTATGGCACAACTCTGGTACAACTCTGGCACAATCCTTGAAGAACTCTCAAACCACTCTGGCAGAACTCCGGCACAACTCTTGCATACTCTGGCACAACTCTGCCACAAATCTGGCACAACTCTGGCTAAACTCTGGCTAAACTCTGGGACAACTCTGGCACAACTGATGCATAACTATCGCACAACTTTGGAAAACTATTGCACAACTCTGGCACAACTCTGGCACAACTCTGGCACAACTCTGGCACAACTTTGGCACAACTCAGGCACAACTCTGGCACAACTCTGGCACAACGCTGGCACACCTCAAGCACAACTCTGGCATAACTCTGGCACAAATCCGGCACAACTCTGGCATAACTCTGGCACAAATCCGGCACAACTCTGGCATAACTCTGGCACAAATCTGGCACAACTCTGGCACAATTCTGGCACAACTCTGGCACAAATCTGGCACAACTCTGGCACGACTCTGGCACAACCCTGGCACAACTCCGTCACAACCTCTGCAAAACTCTGCCACAACTCTGGCACAACTCTGGCACACCTCTGGCACAACCATGGCAAACCTATGGCACAGTTGTAGCACAACTCGGGCAGAACTCTGGCACAATTCTGGCACAACCATGGTCATACTCTTGCACAATTCTGGCAAAATCCTTGCACAACTCTTTCCCAACTATGGCACAACTCTGGCAGAACTCTGGCACATCTCTGGCACAACTCTGGCTAAACTCAAGCACAACTCTGGCACAACTCTGGCAAAACTCTGGCACAACTCTGGCCCAAATCTGGCACACCTCTGTCAAAACTTTGGCACAACCCTGGCAGAACTGTGGCACAAGTCTGTCACAACTCTGGATTAACTATGACAAAACTTTGGAAAACTCTGGCACAAATTTGGCAAAACTCTGGCACAACTCTGGCACAACTGTGGCACAACTCAGGCACAACTCTGGCACAACTAAAGCACAACTCGGGCACAACTCTTGCACAACTCTGGTACAAATCAGGCAAACCTCTGGCACAACTATGGGAAAACTCTGGCTCAACTCTAGCACAATTCTGGCACAACTCTGGATCAACTCTGGCACAACTCGGGCACAACTCTGGCACAACTTTGGCACAACTCTCGCACAACCCTGGCACAACTCTTGCACAACTCTGGCAAAACTCAGCAACAACGCTGGCACACCTCAAGCACAACTCCGGCACAACTCTGGCACAACTCTGGCACAGGTCTGGCACAGCTATGGGACAAATCTGGCAGAACTCTGGCACAACTATGGCACAACTTCGGCACAACTCTAGCTCAACTCTTGAACAATTCTGGCAAAACTCTGTCACAATTCTGGCACAACTCTGGTACAACTCTGGCATAACTCTAGAAAACTCTGGCACAACTCTAGCACAACTCTGGCACAACTCTAGCACAACTCTGGCACAACTCTGGCCACCTCGAGCAGGACTCTGGCGAAGCTCTGGCATGACTCTGGCACAACTCTGGCACAACTCTGGCAAACAATGGCACAACTCTGGCACAACTGTGGCACAATTCTGGCACAACTCTGGCACAACTCCGGCACAACTCTTGCATAACTCTGGCACAACTCCGGAACAACTCTGGCACAACTCTGGCACAATTCCGGCAAAACTCTTGCACAAACCTGCCACAACTATGGCACAACTATGGTACAGCTCTGGCACAACTCTAGCACAACTCTGTCACAACTCTGCCGTAACTATTGCACAACTTTAAACAACTATGGCACAACTCTGGCACAACTCTGGCACATCTCTGGCACAACTCTGGTACAACCCTTGCATAACTCTGGCACAACTCAGGCACAACTCTGACACAAGTCTGGCACAATGCTGGCACACCTCAAGCACAACTCTGGCACAACTCTGGCACAACTCTGGCAGATTTCTTGCATAACTCTGGCAAACTATGTCACAACTCTGGCACAACTTTGGGACAACTCTGGCAACTCTGGCACAACTCCGGCACAACTCTGGCATAAATCTGGCACAACTATGGCACAACTCTGGCACACCTTGGGCAAAGCTATGGCAAAACTATGGCACAGTTGTAGCACAACTCTGACACAACTCTGGCACAACTCTGGCACAACTATGGAACAACTCTGGCACAACTATGGCACAAACTAGGCACAACTCTTGCCCAACTATGGCACAACTCTGGCTCAACTCTAGCATAAGAAAGGTACAACTCTAACAAACTCTGGCACAACTCTGGCACAACTCTGACACAACTCTGGCACAACTCTGGTACAACTCTGGCACAACTCTGGCAAAACTCTGGCAAAACTCTGGCACAACTCTGGCACAACTCTGACACAACTCTGGCACAACTCTGACACAAATCTGGCACAACTCTGGCACAACTCTGGTACAACTCTGGCACAACTCTGGCACAACCATGGCACAAATTTGGAAAACTATGGCACAACTCTGGCAGAACTTTGGCAAAAATCTTGCACCACTCTGGAACAACTGTGGCACAACTCTTGCAGAACTCTGGCACAACTATGGCACACCTCTGGGACAACTCTGGCACAACTCTGGGACAACTCTGGAACAGCTCTTGCACCACTATGGCACAAATCTGTCACAACTCTAGCACAACTTTAGCACAACTCTGGCGAAACTCTAGCAGAACTCTGTCACAATTCTGGCACAACTCTGGCACAACTCTACCAAACTCTGGCATAACTCTGGCAAACTCTGGCGCAACTCTGGCACAACTCTGGCACAACGCTGGCAGACCTCAAGCACAACTCTGGCGATACTCTGGCACCACTCTGGGACAAATCTGGCATAACTCTGGAAAACTATGGCACAACTCTGCCACAACTGTGGCAAAACTCTGGCACAACTCTGGCACAACTCTAGCACAACTCTGGCACAACTCTAGCACAACTCTGGCACAACTCTGTCACAACTCTGGCACAATCCCGGCACAACGCTTGCACAAATCTGCCACAACTCTGGTACAACTATGGCCCAAATCTTGGACAACTCTAGCACAACTCTGGCACAACTTAGGCACAACTCTGGAACAACTACCGCACAACTTCGGCACACTATGGCATAACTTTGGCAGAACTCTGGCACAACTCTGGCACAGCTATGGGGCAACTGTGGCACAACTGTGGCACAACTCTGGCACAACTCTTGCACAACTCTGGCACAACTCTGGCACAAGTCTGGCTCAACTCTGGAACAACGCTAAGGGTGCACACCAAATCCACGGATCCGCAGATCTTACTCACGGTTCTCGGATCTCGGATCCATCCGCGGATCCGGTTCTTTCCGCGGGATCCGATCCGGCGAACCGCGGATCCTTCGCC
>SZWC01013808.1:44371-65762 GCA_023375785.1 Penium margaritaceum
GTGCATGACGTGGAGGAATGTTATCTGCCTCCACGTCAATTCGGTACGAGCGGCGCCGAAAAGTGTCTCAGTACGTACTGACGTGTGTTGTTTTGCTTGGATACAATGTCCACACTGGCTGCCACTTGTCAATAGATTCACTACGCCCATGTATTCTGCCGTGTACTAGGCCCATGTAGCCGGTGGCTGCCGTGGCTGCTTCCGAGAGCGTCAGCCATTGCATGCACAATTTCCTCCGTCGCATGCTCGTTATCGCTTCCGTGCGACACGCGGTTACGTCGGATAATGTTTTAATTTTTTATATTTGCTTTTTTTCAAGTTTCATCTTTTCCATCCGGATATCATGCTTAACCGTCGTTGAAATCATGTAAAGTGTAGTACCACGTATATGCCTTGTAGACGCTTCTTTCGATTTTAATTTGACAATGCCGGAGGGCCTGATGGCTGTCAGGGGTCTTGGCACGCTCACCATTGTGAGCATGAGTTGAGGACTCTGCTCGTAACTTTCACAGTTATGAGCACAGCTCAGTCACGAGCTGTGCTCGTGACTGAGCTGTGCCAAGAGGGAGTGGCAGAGAGGAGCTCCTCCCCAGCTCCTCTCTGCCACTCCCTCCTGCTCTCCGGTCTCAACACCATGGCCGACGATGGCGCTGTCCGGTAACGCTCGCCCATCGGTTTCAGAGAACGACGAGGATGATAGCGGTGATGAGACGCAAGGAGAGAAGCGCAAGGAGCTGGATGAAACAGGCGCACCATCAGTCATCTGGCAGGAGTTCAAAAAGACCGGCACCAGAGATGACCCACGGGCCCAGTGCAACCACTGTCCCAAGAACTACTCCCACAAGCAGGGCTGTACCAGCAACATGTGGAAACATATGCGCAACAAGCACCCCGTAGTCTACAAGCGGCTGAAGGAGGAGGCCGCAACCCAGGCGCTCAAGATGGCCACGTCCCAGGCGGTGGCCGTACAAGCAGAAGCAGAGGGCGCAGTGGGGGTGAACGTGGAGAACACCATCATCGCGCGTGGTGTAGCGGCCGTGGGGGTTCTCTTTCACAAGAAGTACTTCCAGACTTGTGTCTGGAAACACGTCATCGACAAGAACGTCAGCTTCCTCAGCATGGAGTCGTACTGGCTGCAACAAGCCTTCACGCACGCAAATCCAGCGGCGGTGATGCCGGGGCGGATGACCATCTCCAGGCAGATTGTGCTTGCTGCAGCCGCATTTCGCACGAGGATCCGGAGGCAGCTGTCTGAGGTAAAATCTGCTGTGTCTTTCACCACAGACGGCTGGAAGGGGGATAACAGGATGAAGTACGTAGGTGTCACGGCACACTGGATGGAGGACTGGAACATCAAGGTAATTGCTCTGTCTTTCCCAGCTGTGCCTGAAAATCCTACTGCTGAGTCCATGTTTGACAAGCTGTCAGGCTGGCAGGTCAAGGCAGAAGCAGCAGTGGCAAAAAGCAGAAGGAGAGGAGTGGCGGGCAAGCTTGACGCGAAGGAGAAGCTGCTGTCACAGTTGCTGTCGGGGTTTGAGAACGCTCTGGCGAAGCTTGAGAAGTACGCGAAGCTGCTGACTGAGAAGCATGTGTTGGCGACAGCCGCAGACCCCCGCTTCAGGATGAAGTACTACGGCAAAACCCACGGTCTCATGGGCATCAGGTCAGCAGCAGCCTTGCAGGTGAAGCTGCTGCAGCTCATGCGGCCATATCATGAGCGTGTCGAGCAAGAGCGCGCAGAAGCAGCAGCTGTAGCAGAAGCAGCAGCATCGTCAGACCAGCAAAACCAGGAGCCAGGCGTGAACAACAGTCAGAGCTCTGCCGGACAGAGCTCAGCCTCTACATCTGCCCGGCAGTTGCGCCCGAGAGCAGAGCAGCAGCGAGTAGAGGATGATGCTTTACTGGAGGCAGCACTGGCGGACCCCATGGCTGATATGTTCGAGACACCGGTGCCACCACCAGCAGCAGAAGTGCAACTGAGTGGCCTGGAGGACGAAGTGGATAGGTGGAGCAAGCTCGAGAAGAAGCATCCCAAGACAAACATCCTGAAGCATTACCGAAAGCTCCACAACCAGTTTCCAACATTTTACCTCCTCGGCATGGATGTGTTCTGTGTGCCTGGCACTTCCACTCCTTCTGAACGGCTGTTTTCCTTGGGCAGGCACGTCNGTTGGATCAACGAGCCAACGCTGCGAGACTTCCCCGTCAGTCGCCATGGCGTCGTGGCTAAGGAACTGAAGGACGAAGAGGATCGTGTCAATGAGCTCCGGAAGAAGGCGAGGGAGTCCCTGGTTGGAGCAGCGGCAGAAGAGCTGGAAGGACTTAGTCTCTTTGTGAATGATGACGAGGACGAAGACATGGGGGACATGGGGCTTGGGGATGAGCGAGTGGGAGACGATGATGTGGTAGAGATGTGATGTCATGTGATCCAATGACAGTTTGCCCCTGAATTCCATCTCTGAGTTTTTTCCACTTCTTGTGTTCGTTGCATTGTTGTCATTTGACAGTGTATGATCTAGGAAACATGTGTTATTTTCATAACAACAAAATCAGTACACAGAAACTTCAAGTTCACAAACAGTGTCATGGATTTGTGCTTACCAATGAGTGATGCATTTGTATGGCAATAACTGATGCATTTTGTTCATTCAATTGAATGGTAGTAAGCGATGCAATGAGGTCATCCAATTGTATGGCAGTGAGTGAAGGACTTTGGTGAACCAATTTTATGGCAGTAACTGCATTGACATGCAAGACACAAGTGTAAAATGCAATCATATGCACTACTGGTGGAAACCATTGTTATGGGAAAATGACAATGGTGGGGGTTTGAACAACATGGTTGTCCATGTTGTCGTTAAAATTCTGTGCAAAAGTGTGTGTGTGGCACGTTACACATTAGTGCACTTGAGAGGATCCGCGGATGCACGGATCAAAAGATCCGAGAGTCCTGGGATCCGCGGATCCGGATCCAGATCTGCGGTTCCGGATCGCCGGAGGCGATCCGCCCCGCGGATCCGGATCTGACTCCAGATCCGCGGATCAGATCCGGTGTGCACCCTTAAACAACGCTGCTACACCTCAAGCACAACTCTGGCACAACTGTGGCACAAGTCTGGAACAACTCTGGCATAACTCTGGCAAACTATGGCAGAGCTCTGGCACAACTCTGGCACAACTCTAGCACAATTCTGGCACACCTCCGGCATAACTCTGGCATAACTCCCGCACAACTCTGGCACGACTCTGGCACAACTCTTGCACAACTCCGGCAAAACTCTGGCACAACTCTTGCACAATCCTGGCACAACTCTGGCACAACTCTGGCACACCTCTAGCACAATCATGGCAAAACGATGGCACAGTTGTAGCACAAATCTGGCACAACTCTGGCATAACTCTGGCAAAACTCTGGCACAACTCTGGCACAACTCTGACACAACTCTGGCACAACTCTGGCACAACCCTGGAAGAACTGTGGCACAACTCTGTCACAACTCTGTCACAACCATGGCACAACTTTGGAAAACTATGGCACAATTCTGGCACAACTTTGGGAAAACTCTGGCACATCTCTGGCACAACTGTGGCACAACTCTTGCACAACTCTGGCACGACTGGCAGAACTCTGGCACAACTCCGGCACAACTCTGGCACAACTCTGGCACAGCTCTGGCACAACTCTGGCACATCTCTGGCACAACTGTGGCACAACTCTTGCACAACTCTGGCACGACTGGCAGAACTCTGGCACAACTCCGGCACAACTCTGGCACAACTCTGGCACAGCTCTGGCACAGCTATGCCACATATCTGGCACAACTCTTGCACAACTATGGCACAACTCTGGCACAACTCTGGCACAATTCTGGCACAATTCTGGCACAATTCTGGCACAACTCTGGCAAAACTCTGGCACAACTCTGGCACAACTCTGGAAAAACTCTGGAAAACTCTGGCACAGCTCTGGCACGACTCTGGCACAATGCTGGCACACCTCAAGCACAACTCTGGCGAAACTCTGGCATGACTCTGGTACAAATCTGGCATTCATCTGGCATACTATGGTACAACTCTGGCACAGCAAGCAGCGATCTTTGATCAGACTCGCAGCTTTTTAGGCCGACCGTCTTGGGCTTGGGAAGCAGCCGGTAAGCCAGCCTCGCGAGCACATGCTGCCTAACGGTCGCCTGACGCCGCGAAGCCCAAAACCCAACATTTAGTTTACTTGTCGCAAGCGACCTGCTCGCCGGGTATACAGCTTGTAAACAACCTATATTCCCACCACTATTTTCTTGGTGGCCAAAGGCCGGCGTATTATTGCGGACTTTTAGCGATGCATTTAGAAGCGGCCGAAGGCCACCAGTGCGGCAACTCTGGCAAAAATCCAGCACAACTCTTGCATAACTCTGGCACAACACTGGCACAACTCTGGCATAACTCTGGAACAACTCTGGCACAACTCTGGCACAATTCCGGTGAAACTCTTGCACAAACCCGCCACAACTCTAGCACAACTATGGAACAACTCTGGCACAACCATGGTAAAACTATGGCACAGTTGTAGCACAATGCTGGCAGAACTCTGGCACAACTCTGGCACAAGTATGGCACAATTCTCGCACAACTATGGCACAAACCAGGCACAACTCTTGCCCAACTATGGAGGTATAGGCAATTGCATGTCTTTTATACACTGAAGTATCTGTGTATACGGCAGATATACTAATACATTCTCACATGCACTGAGTTTATTATGTATAGAATGTGTTCCGTGTGTAAGACTGAAGTTGAACACTGTTGGTTCTGTGTACTATTTCTTTGGTCGGGGTCTCTTTGCGTGTACATAGCAATAGTAATATTCATAGGCATATGATGACAGACCGGTAAAGATACACTATGGGCACTGTACACCATTGTATTAGTGTACAAGGCTTCCTGTTGCACGCACCAGCTGGTAGTAGCGCATTGGGGTGGGGGGGGGGGGTGCCAGTGTCTTGGTACATTGTATTGGGCAGTGTATGTGGTGGGCGGTTCATTTTGTTCACCAGTGTATGGGGTGTTGCAATGCATGTGGTCTGTCTCTTATTATGTGTGGGTGGAGGTGGGTGGAGGAGGGGGGGTGGGGGGGGGTGCCAGTGTATTGGTACATTGAAGTGGGCAGTGTATATGGTGGGGGTCTCTTTTTGTTCACTAGTGTATAAGGTGTTGCAGTGCATGTTCTCTGTCTCTTGTGGTGTGAGGGTGGGGGGGGGGGGGGGGGGGAAGTGTATTGGTAAATTGTATTGGACAGTGTATATGGTGGGGGGTTAACTTTGTTCACTAGTGTATGGAGCTTTGCAATGCATGTGGTCTGTCTCTTATTATGTGTGGGTGGAGGTGGGTGGAGGAGGGGGGGTGGGGGGGGGTGCCAGTGTATTGGTACATTGAAGTGGGCAGTGTATATGGTGGGGGTCTCTTTTTGTTCACTAGTGTATAAGGTGTTGCAGTGCATGTTCTCTGTCTCTTGTGGTGTGAGGGTGGGGGGGGGGGGGGGGGGGAAGTGTATTGGTAAATTGTATTGGACAGTGTATATGGTGGGGGGTTAACTTTGTTCACTAGTGTATGGAGCTTTGCAATGCATGTGGTCTGTCTCTTATTATGTGTGGGTGGAGGTGGGTGGAGGAGGGGGGGTGGGGGGGGGTGCCAGTGTATTGGTACATTGAAGTGGGCAGTGTATATGGTGGGGGTCTCTTTTTGTTCACTAGTGTATAAGGTGTTGCAGTGCATGTTCTCTGTCTCTTGTGGTGTGAGGGTGGGGGGGGGGGGGGGGGGGAAGTGTATTGGTAAATTGTATTGGACAGTGTATATGGTGGGGGGTTAACTTTGTTCACTAGTGTATGGAGCTTTGCAATGCATGTGGTCTGTCTCTTATTATGTGTGGGTGGAGGTGGGTGGAGGAGGGGGGGTGGGGGGGGGTGCCAGTGTATTGGTACATTGAAGTGGGCAGTGTATATGGTGGGGGTCTCTTTTTGTTCACTAGTGTATAAGGTGTTGCAGTGCATGTTCTCTGTCTCTTGTGGTGTGAGGGTGGGGGGGGGGGGGGGGGGGAAGTGTATTGGTAAATTGTATTGGACAGTGTATATGGTGGGGGGTTAACTTTGTTCACTAGTGTATGGAGCTTTGCAATGCATGTGGTCTGTCTCTTATTATGTGTGGGTGGAGGTGGGTGGAGGAGGGGGGGTGGGGGGGGGTGCCAGTGTATTGGTACATTGAAGTGGGCAGTGTATATGGTGGGGGTCTCTTTTTGTTCACTAGTGTATAAGGTGTTGCAGTGCATGTTCTCTGTCTCTTGTGGTGTGAGGGTGGGGGGGGGGGGGGGGGGGAAGTGTATTGGTAAATTGTATTGGACAGTGTATATGGTGGGGGGTTAACTTTGTTCACTAGTGTATGGAGCTTTGCAATGCATGTGGTCTGTCTCTTATTATGTGTGGGTGGAGGTGGGTGGAGGAGGGGGGGTGGGGGGGGGTGCCAGTGTATTGGTACATTGAAGTGGGCAGTGTATATGGTGGGGGTCTCTTTTTGTTCACTAGTGTATAAGGTGTTGCAGTGCATGTTCTCTGTCTCTTGTGGTGTGAGGGTGGGGGGGGGGGGGGGGGGGAAGTGTATTGGTAAATTGTATTGGACAGTGTATATGGTGGGGGGTTAACTTTGTTCACTAGTGTATGGAGCTTTGCAATGCATGTGGTCTGTCTCTTATTATGTGTGGGTGGAGGTGGGTGGAGGAGGGGGGGTGGGGGGGGGTGCCAGTGTATTGGTACATTGAAGTGGGCAGTGTATATGGTGGGGGTCTCTTTTTGTTCACTAGTGTATAAGGTGTTGCAGTGCATGTTCTCTGTCTCTTGTGGTGTGAGGGTGGGGGGGGGGGGGGGGGGGAAGTGTATTGGTAAATTGTATTGGACAGTGTATATGGTGGGGGGTTAACTTTGTTCACTAGTGTATGGAGCTTTGCAATGCATGTGGTCTGTCTCTTATTATGTGTGGGTGGAGGTGGGTGGAGGAGGGGGGGTGGGGGGGGGTGCCAGTGTATTGGTACATTGAAGTGGGCAGTGTATATGGTGGGGGTCTCTTTTTGTTCACTAGTGTATAAGGTGTTGCAGTGCATGTTCTCTGTCTCTTGTGGTGTGAGGGTGGGGGGGGGGGGGGGGGGGAAGTGTATTGGTAAATTGTATTGGACAGTGTATATGGTGGGGGGTTAACTTTGTTCACTAGTGTATGGAGCTTTGCAATGCATGTGGTCTGTCTCTTATTATGTGTGGGTGGAGGTGGGTGGAGGAGGGGGGGTGGGGGGGGGTGCCAGTGTATTGGTACATTGAAGTGGGCAGTGTATATGGTGGGGGTCTCTTTTTGTTCACTAGTGTATAAGGTGTTGCAGTGCATGTTCTCTGTCTCTTGTGGTGTGAGGGTGGGGGGGGGGGGGGGGGGGAAGTGTATTGGTAAATTGTATTGGACAGTGTATATGGTGGGGGGTTAACTTTGTTCACTAGTGTATGGAGCTTTGCAATGCATGTGGTCTGTCTCTTATTATGTGTGGGTGGAGGTGGGTGGAGGAGGGGGGGTGGGGGGGGGTGCCAGTGTATTGGTACATTGAAGTGGGCAGTGTATATGGTGGGGGTCTCTTTTTGTTCACTAGTGTATAAGGTGTTGCAGTGCATGTTCTCTGTCTCTTGTGGTGTGAGGGTGGGGGGGGGGGGGGGGGGGAAGTGTATTGGTAAATTGTATTGGACAGTGTATATGGTGGGGGGTTAACTTTGTTCACTAGTGTATGGAGCTTTGCAATGCATGTGGTCTGTCTCTTATTATGTGTGGGTGGAGGTGGGTGGAGGAGGGGGGGTGGGGGGGGGTGCCAGTGTATTGGTACATTGAAGTGGGCAGTGTATATGGTGGGGGTCTCTTTTTGTTCACTAGTGTATAAGGTGTTGCAGTGCATGTTCTCTGTCTCTTGTGGTGTGAGGGTGGGGGGGGGGGGGGGGGGGAGTGTATTGGTAAATTGTATTGGGCAGTGTATGTGGTGGTGGGTTAATTTTGTTCACTAGTGTATGGGGTGTTGCAATGCAATCCGTGTGTCGCTACAATTATTGTTGTTTGTTTTTGGAGGTGTGTACACTAGTGTATCTTCAAAGTGAATTGCCATACATTTTGTGATACGCTGTCCAATACACTCTTGTAATACACTATTACTTGTTTGGGGGGGGGAGATAAATGTAAATGTGTTCAAGTATCATCTGAGGCCATTGCTGTTCACTTTTTTTCGGTATATAATCGTCTTGTCGTGATGTTAGTTGCCTGTGCCCATTCCTGCATATGGTTTGTTCCAAGGAAGTTTCTTGCATATCCTCAGTAATTGATGGAGTGATTGGGTACTTTCGCAGAAGGTGTTGTTTGTCTCAATGAAATGTGATGGTTCGTATCTGTTGAACGTTGCATGTTCAGTGTCTTGGTTTTGAACTGGTTTGGACATGTCATGGTACGGAAATAGCTTGGAATGTGTGCGTATTTTAGGCTCTTTCGTGGTTGTTTATTGTGTGACTTGGCAGTTTATGAAGTTGGTGTACCCTGTTTCCTGGAAGGAGCTATATATGTGTCCCGAATGTGTGGGATGCTTCCTTTGTGGGTATCGGCGTTTGTTCGCTGTGTTCTTGCTGTATGCTCGGAGTGTAGTAGCCGTTGGGAGATTTCGTGGAAGTTGTATAAACTCTGCGTTGTTTGCGGGAAGTTTCGTGTGAAGCCTTCTGGTCTAGACAGTAAATCTTTGTTCTTTCCAGGAAGGTTCGTCTGTGGCCATGTGTGAATGTTCACTGGTATGACTGTGTATAAAAGTAGGGTGATTACCCATAAATGCAACTCTGAAACAACTCTGGCACAACGCTGACACAAATCTGGCACAACTCTTGCACAAGTCTAGCACAACCCTGGCAGAACTGTGGCACAACTCTGTCACAACACTGGCACAACTATGGCACAACTTTGGAAAACTATGGCACAACTCTGGCACACCTTTGGCAGAATTCTGGCACAACTCTGGCACAACTGTGGCACAACTCTTGCACAACTCTGGCACAACTATAGCACAACTCTGGCACAACTCCGGCACAACTCAGGTACAACTCTGGCACAGCTATGGCACAACTATGGCACAAATCTGGCACAACTCTGGCACAACTATGGCACAAAACTGGCATAACTCTAGCACAACTCTGGCACAATGCTGCCACAACTCTGGCACAACTCTGGCAGAACTCTGGCAGAATTCTGGCATAGCTCTAGAAAACTCTTGCATAACTCTGGAAAACTCTGGCACAACGCTGGCACACCTCAAGCACAACTCTGGCAGAACTCTGCCACGAATCTGGCACAACTCTGGCATAACTCTGGCAAACTATGGCACAACTCTGGCACAAGTGTGGCACAATTCTGGCACAACTCTGGCATGACTCTGGCACAACGCTTGCATAACTCTGGCACAACTCTGGCACAACTCTGGCAAAACTCTTGCATAACCCCGGCACAACTCTGGCAGACCTCTGGTAAAACTCTGGCACAACTCTGACACACTTCCAGCAAAACTCTTGCACAAACCTGGCACAACTATGGCACAACTCTGGCACAACTCAAGCACAACTCTGTCACAACTCTGGCACAACTCTGGCATAACTATCGTACAACTTTGGAAAACTACGGCACAACACTGGCACAACTTTGGCACATCTCTGGCACAACTATGGCACAACTCTGGCACAACTCTGGCACAACGCTGGAACACCTCACGCACAACTCTGGCACAACTCTGGCACAACTCTGGCAGAACTCTGGCATAACTCTCGAAAACTATGGCACAACTCTGGAACAACTTTGTGACAACTCTGGCAACTCTGGCACAACTCCGGCACAACTCTGGCATAACTCTGGCACATCTCTGGCACAACTCTGGCACACCTTCGGCACAACCATGGCTAAACTATGACACAGTTGTAGCATAACTTTGGCACAACTCTGGCACAAGTCTAGCACAACTATGGCACAACTCTGGCACAACTATGGCACAAACCGGGAACAACTCTTGCACAACTATTGCACAACTCTCGCTCAACTCTGGCATAACAAAGGCACAACTCTAGAAAAACTCTGGAACAACTCTGGCACAACTCTGACACAACTCTGGCACAACTCTGGCACAACTCTGGCACAAGTGTGGCACAACTCTGGCAAAACTCTGGCACAACTCTGGTACATATCTGACAAAACTCTGGCACAACTCTGACACAATTCTGGCACAACTCTGGGACAAGTCTGGCACAACCCTGGCAGAACTGTGGCACAACTCTGTCACAACTTAGACACAACCATGGCAAAACTTTGGAAAACTATGGCACAACTCTGGCACAACTTTGGCAAAACTCTGGCATAACTATGGCCCAACTTTGGCACAACTCTTGCACAACTCTGGCACAACTATGGCACAACTCTAGCACAACTCCGGCACAACTCTGGCACAACTCTGGCACAGCTCTGGCACAGCTATGGCACAACTCAGGCACAACTCTGGCAGAACTATGGGTCAACTCCAGGACACCTCTAGACCAAGTCTGGCACAATTCTGGCACAACACTAGCAAACTCTAGGAGAACTCTGGCATAACTCTGGAAAACACAGGCACAACTCTGGCACAACTCTGGCACAATGCTGGCACACCTCAAGCACAACACTGGCGAAACTCTGGCATGACTCCAGCACAACTCCGGCATAACTCTGGAAAACTATGGAACAACTCTGGCACAACTCTGGCACAATACTGGCACAACTCTCACACAACTCGGGCACAACTCTTGCATAACTCCGGCACAACTCTGGCACAACCCTGGCATAACTCTGGCACAATGCTGGCACACCTCAAGCACAACACTGGCGAAACACTGGCATGACTCCAGCACAACTCCGGCATAACTCTGGAAAACTGTGGCAAAACTCTGTCAAAACTGTGGCACAATTCTGGCACAACTCTCATACAACTCCGGCATAATTCTTGCATAACTCCGGCACAACTCTGGCACAACTCTGGCATAACTCTGGCACAACTCAGGCACAACTCTGGCACAACTCTGGCACAACTATGGCACAACTTTGGCACAACTTTGGCACGGCTCTGGCACAGCTATGGCACAAATCTGGCACAACTTTGGCACAACTATGGCTCAATCCAAGGACACCTCTAGCACAACTCTGGCACAATACTGGCACAACACTAGCAAACTCTAGCACAATTCTGGCACATTTCTGGCATAACTCTGGAAAACACAGGCAAAACTCTGGCACAATTCTGGCACAATGCTGGCACACCTCAAGCACAACCCTGGTGAAACTCTGGCATGACTCTGGCACAACTCTGGCATAACTCTGGAAAACTATGGCACAACTCTGGCACAACTGTGGCACAATTCTGGCACAACTCTCACACAACTCCGGTACAACTCTTGCATAAATCCGGCACAACTCTGCCACAACTCTGGCATGACTCTGGCACAACTCCGGCACAACTCTGGCACAACTCTGGCACAACTCTGGCACCCTTGCACAATCCTGCCACAACTCTGGCACAACTATTGGACAACTCTGGCACAACTCTAGCACAACTCTGTCACAACTCTGGCACAACTCTGGCATAACTATCGCACGACTTTGGAAAACTATGGCACAACTCTTGCACAACTCTGGCACATCTTTGGAACAAATCTGGCACAACCCTTGCACATGACAGTCTCTCTACGATTCCATTGCAATAAACGGTGCTGAAAATGGTGGTCAAACAGCCATGGAAACGTCAGATCTAGTTTCCGCAAAAACAAAGGAATCGAAGTACAAGTGTCCTAGTAACAGGCCAGTACCCTGTTACGGGTGGGGCTCGCTAGTCGAGCCTCACCCGTCGGCCGGCAAGCGAAGCTCGCCGGCGCACTGCGAGGGCGAGGGAAAACTCGCTCCTCGACCCAGAAAAGGCGCAGCACTAGCCGCGCCTGCCCTCAAAAGGCCAACCTAACCCACAACTAAACTGACCTACTCTAGACCTAGGAAAACATCAAAATTGAGGTCTCAAGTAGGTTTCTTAAGCAAAGTGACACTGTAGTCCACTGCAGATGCAAGGACTAGAGTAGGTCTTGGAACAGGCATGGGCCGACGGCCGGCGGGAGACAAATGATGGCATGGCCAGAGAGAGAGAGAGGCCGTGTGTCGTAGAATGCCTCTGCGTCTAGTGGGGATCACCACCGGCCGCTGGATCCACATGCACTGCACACCCGCGGCCACACACGAGGCACAGCAGAATATATACACAGGGTTATCACGCCCCCTTGGCCGAGGGTGTTGCATGCATGCAGCCAAGTTGATGGAGTTGGACAAGTAGCGTCGAGGAGGGAAGGGCTTTGGTGAGGAAGTCAGCAATTTTTTCATCTCCACTCACCCCACACACTTGCACCACACCGGCTTCCACTGCTTCCCGTACGAAATGATGCTCAACACTTATGTGCTTTGTGCGTGGGTGCAGAACACCATCATTGGCTGTGATGCGACGTGCAGCTGAGTTGTCACTGTGCAACAGTACAGGTCCCACTGTCATGCCCAATTCCCCCAGCAGTCTGCGCAACCATGTGGCTTCGCACAAATGGTTGTGCCCCAGATGCGAAAAACATACCCACCCCGGCTGCGTGCGTGTCTGTCTCGTGCATAGGCACTGTCACAATAACCATCAAGCAAGGTGTCTGTGCCGGGGGTGAAGACGAGACCCAACGATGCAGTGTCAAACACATAGCGCAACAGCTTGAGAAATGCCTTGTGATGCGTTGTGCGGGGTTGCTGGCTGAACTGGGCCAGTGTGTTTACAGCACAAGAGATGTCGGGTCGTGTGGTAGAGGAGAGGTAGGTAAGGCTGCCAATGATCTGTCTGTACAGTGTAGGATCTGTGTCGGGACCGTANGGGGGTGAAGACGAGACCCAACGATGCAGTGTCAAACACATAGCGCAACAGCTTGAGCAATGCCTTGTGATGCGTTGTGCGGGGTTGCTGGCTGAACTGGGCCAGTGTGTTTACAGCACAAGAGATGTCGGGTCGTGTGGTAGAGGAGAGGTAGGTAAGGCTGCCAATGATCTGTCTGTACAGTGTAGGATCTGTGTCGGGACCGTAGTCTGTGGTGTGTACATCAAGGAGGTGCGCATAAACATCAGGGCTCATGGGGGAGTGCTGTCGAGGAAGGTGATGGACCAAGGAGCCAAACCTTGCGGTCAGTTGAGCAATGAACCGACCTTGATGAAGGGTGAGTGTGCGTGCGGTCCTGTCACGAGTGATTGTCATGCCCAAGAAGTTGTGTGCCTCTCCTAAATCTGTCATGCGGTAGTGCGCAGTGAGTAGTGC
This sequence comes from Penium margaritaceum, assembly GCA_023375785.1. Taxonomy (NCBI): domain Eukaryota; kingdom Viridiplantae; phylum Streptophyta; class Zygnematophyceae; order Desmidiales; family Peniaceae; genus Penium; species Penium margaritaceum. The sequence goes on from SZWC01013808.1 coordinate 57,810, forward strand.
CTTAGTGTCCTGGACGAGAGAGAGAGAGAGGGAGAGAGAATCAGAAGGTCGTCAACATACACGATGAGAGCTACAGGGACTGTGTTGATCCACCGAATGAACAAAGAGGGATCTGAAATGCTCTGCATGAAACCCCCGCTCTCTAACGTGCGACGTATCCCTTTGTTCCAACATCGGGGTGCTTGCTTTAAGCGATACAGAGCTTTCAGCAGAAGCCACACCCGGTCAGTGCCATCGTCAAAGCCGGGAGGTTGTTGCACATAAAGCTCCTCTTCCAAGGGACCCTTCAAAAAGGCATTTTTCACATCCATTTGATGAATCTCCCAGTCCTCATGGGCTGCAACCCCAAGGAGGACATGACTCGAGGTGTACTTGCCTACTGGAGCATACGTGTCTGAAAAGTCTTGACCAGGGACTTGGTGAAAGCCCTTGGCCACAAGGCGTGCCTTGTACTTCTCAAGAAGACCATGCATGTTCTTTTTTACTTTGTACACCCACTTCAAGTCAATTGCCTTCCTCCCAGGTGGGAGTGGGACGGGGTCATAAACACCATGCTCAAGCAAGGCGTTCAACTCATCAGCCATCGCTTTCTCCCACTCCATGGCATCTGGGCGACTCCTTGCCTCTTCCACTGTTAGTGGTTCAGTGAGAGGAGTTTCAAGGCTGGTTGGACCGACAGTGTGATAGAACTGCCTGTAGTTGACTCTTGCAACATTACGCTGCGACCGACGGACTGAATCAGGCTGTGGTGCAACGTCTGTGTCCGGTTCAGTGTGTGATGTAGGGGCATCTGGAGCTGAGTGGATGTCAGTGGAGCCAGATGCTGCCTCATGGGCATCACCGGTCTGTTCTGTGGACCGCGGCTGGTCGGGCTGCACTGTGGAAACAGGGACAAATATCGGGACGCTGACATACTCTGGATATCTGTCGGGGACAGTGAGTGTCGGTGCCTGCTTCAGGTTTTTGAAGACCTTGTATGGCATGTGTTCTAAGAATGATGCATCCCGACTCTCAACGAATGAGTGGTGAATGGGGTCCCAAAACCTCCATGCTTTCGAAGCATGTGAGACTCCAACAAAGACGCACCATCGGCCGCGAGGACCCAGTTTATGACTCCGCTGTGGCTCTGCAAACCACACACATGCCATCGTGCCCCACACCCGGGCAGGATGCAAATCTGCCCTTTGTTTGAACCACCTTTCCCATGGAGTAACTGACTTTGGCAAGGGTCCTTGGGGCACCCGGTTCCACACCCAGGTGATGTGCTTAGCAGCCTCTTCCCAGAACCCAAAGGACAAACCGGACTCGGACAACAGAGTGCGCAATGCGTCCCCCAATGTTCTGTGCCACCTTTCAGCCACTCCATTTTGTTGAGGAGTGTATGGCGTTGTGGTTTGATGCACAATCCCCTTTGCCTTTAGCGCAGTTCCAAGAGGACCAAGAAATTCGCCACCCCGGTCTGTGCGCAAGATGCGCAGAGGGCAACCAGTTTGCCGCTCCGCCAATGGGATCCATTCTGTAATTGCACGTTGTGCGTCTGCTTTCGTTTTCAGCAGGAAGGCCCAACGGAAACGACTGTAGTCATCTGTAAGTGTCAGTATGTACTGTGACGCATACTGCACTGAGGGGACTGGCATGGGCCCTGTGAGGTCTGCATGTACCAGTTCTAGTGGATCCGCACTTACACGCTGTGAAACAGGAGAACTCTTTCGGTGTGCTTTGCCTTCTTGACAGTCAAGACAGGCTGTTGCTTTCAAACCGTGTGGACATTCTTGGGGACTCAAACCATGGGCAGGTTGATGTTTCAGCAGTTCGGTGATCAGTTCCGTGTTGATGTGTACCAGTCGCCGGTGCATGAGGTCGGTGTGATGCGGGTCCGTACTGGTCATGACATGTGCCTGTGCTCGGTCTGATGGAAAGGCAGGGAAAAGTGTCAGTCTGTACAGCATGTCATCATGCAATAACCCGTCAGCCAGCAATTCCCCGTTTGCACCATAGATCATGCACTTCTGATCACGCGTCAGTGTAGACATGCCCGCTTGCCTGTCTAACTGCCCCCCGGACAACAAGTTCACCTTCAGCTGAGGGACGTACAAGACTCCAGTCAACCACATGACCCCACCAGGCGCTTGGAGTGCAACAGTCCCAATGCCTTCAACCCTCAACACCTCCCCAGAGCCAGTCCGAACACCATGCACATCATGCGTAGCATACAATGATGCAAACAGGCGACGATGCGGCGACATGTGATGTGAGGATGTTGTGTCAAGCAACCATTCGTGCATGGGCAGTGTGTGCGATGTGGTCACATGTGTGTACCCAAGTCGCGGACCTGGGTGCTGAGGTGTTGCTGAGGGCTCTGGCGGNGCCCCCCGGACAACAAGTTCACCTTCAGCTGAGGGACGTACAAGACTCCAGTCAACCACATGACCCCACCAGGCGCTTGGAGTGCAACAGTCCCAATGCCTTCAACCCTCAACACCTCCCCAGAGCCAGTCCGAACACCATGCACATCATGCGTAACATACAATGATGCAAACAAGCGACGATGCGGCGACATGTGATGTGAGGATGCTGTGTCAAGCACCCATTCGTGCATGGGCAGTGTGTGCAATGTGGTCACATGTGTGTACCCAAGTCGCGGACCTGGGTGCTGAGGTGTTGCTGAGGGCTCTGGCGGGTGAAGATCTGGTAGCGCCCCCTGGGATTCATTGGCGGGCACAGCCTCCATCGTGTCGTACACGCGCTGTGCCCACTCCGGCACAGGGACTGGTGCCGCGGCAAACGGCGGGAGATGGTAGGGCCCAAGATACGGGAGTGGTCCTGGGATCGGCTGCTGCTGTACGTACTGTTGCTGCGGAGGAAATCCCATAGTGGCTGCTGCCATGGCCGGGATTGCATATCGTCCAGGCACGTTAGGTCCTCCAGGCTGACCGGGTGGGAAATAAGCCGGGCGAAACTGCTGTTGTTGGGGCTGCTGCTGCCACTGCTATTGCTGCGTCTGCTGCTGCTGCGTCTGCTGCCTCGCCATCATTTGGCGTTGGAGTGTGGGGCACCTGCGCCAGAAGTGCCCAGTCTGGTTACAGTAACTGCACCGCTGAGTCTCACGACCACCACCGCGGCCGCCACCACGACCGCCACCACGGCCGCCACCCCGACCTCCGCTGCCATGGGAAGCTCGACCGTCACCCCCAAGACCTCCCGTCTGTGCATAGGTGTTGTGCGCGGCAGCTGCAGCTGATGCGGAGGTACTTTGATGTGAATATGCAGCCGGTGCGGTTGAAGACAGGTCATGAGCTTCACCCTTCAATATGTCTTCGTAATTCCGGAGTTCCTCAAAGATGGTCGAGAGGTCAATGCTCCCGATCTCGGCCACTGGATGGCGGCGAAAGATGTCACGCCGAAACTCCTTGTACTGTTCGCCGAGGTGGAGCAGCACTACGTCCTGCCACTCAAGAATGGAGCACGGAGCACCAAGACCGAGCAATCGTCGACGTATGTCCATCGCATCGTCCCAGTACTCGGCGATTGGCGCTCCAGGCTTAGGGTACAGGTTACGCAGGCGGTCTCGCAGGGTCACCACGAGTGTCATGCCCTGCTCCTCATGTCGGGTGGAAAGGTGTTTCCAAGCATCATGGGTTCGAGGTGCGCCACTACGGGGGTTGGATGGGTCTTCACCCTTCCCTCCAAAGTGGAAATGGCGCAGGGCATGCGACTGATTATCAGGGAGAGCACGGAGCAATGCGTTGAAGGTGCGTAGCAACATGTGGTCACTTGTGGCATCCGGTGGAAGGTTGAGGTAGTACTCTTCCAACCCATGCTCCGCTGTCCAAGACAAGAAGAGATCCTTCCAGGCTAGGAACTCTCTGCTGCCCAGCTGCGGAGGAGAGAGTTCCCGCTGCCCGAGTCCTAGCTGCGCCATGGCGGCGGCGGTGAGGGTCACGGCCGCCGGATCGCCGTTGCCACCACCCTCTACTTTGAGTATGATGACCTAGGACTGATGTCCTGCACGTCACTAGCCTTAGAGAAGGTGGGGACACACACTCTGGACCCTTTAGTGGGGACAAATGGGCCGGACAAATTTCGGCAGCAATTTGCCGGGTCCACTTTGGGCCCAGATTTCTGCTGAGAGTTCAGAGCTCTATAGGAAACCGCCGGGGTAGTCTGCTGACCCTGCACACCCACCCCAACCACCCCAGCCACGTTGCCCGACCCAAAAGTCACGGGTGGACACTCCGGGGTGAGGGAGGGGAGGGCGTGGATGCGAGAATCGCCGCTCCCGCCCTCTCTCAAGCCTCTGCGGCATGCGTGAAGGCTTCCCTGGCATCGCGCACTGTCCCTTGACTCTTTTGCTGCTCTCTTGCGGCCTGTGCGTCCTCCTACGCCTCGCCGACCCTCGCCAAAATCGCGTGCCTATGGCGGCTGCCACCTTTTTTGGCTCCTACAGTCAGCTCTTTTGCGCCTTAGGCCCTGGACATGGCTCTGATACCATGATAGTCTCTCTACGATTCCATTGCAACAAACGGTGCTGAAAATAGTGGTCAAACGGCCATGGAAACGTCAGATCTAGTTTGCGCAAAAAAAAAGGAATCGAAGTACAAGTGTCCTAGCAACAGGCCAGTACCCTGTTACGGGTGGGGCTCGCTAGTCGAGCCTCACCCGTCGGCCGGCGAGCGAAGCTCGCCGGCGCACGGCGAGGGCGAGGGAAAACTCGCTCCTCGACCCAGAAAAGGCGCGGCACTAGCCGCGCCTGCCCTCAAAAGGCCAACCTAACCCACAACTAAACTGACCTACTCTAGACCTAGGAAAACATCAACATTGAGGTCTCAAGTAGGTTTCTTAAGCAAAGTGACAATGTAGTCCACTGCAGATGCAAGGACTAGAGTAGGTCTTGGAACAGGCATGGGCCGACGGCCGGCGGGAGACAAATGACGGCACGGCCAGAGAGAGAGAGAGGTTGTGCGTCGTAGAATGCCTCTGCGTCTAGCGGGGATCACCACCGGCCACCGGATCCACATGCACTGCACACCCGCGGCCACACACGAGGCACAGCAGAATATATACACAGGGTTATCAGCACAACTCTGGCACAACTCAGGCACAATTCTTGCACAACTCTGGCACAACTCTGGCACAACTCTGGCAGCACTCGGGCATAACTCTGGAAAACTATGGCACAACTCTGGCACAACTTTGGGACAACTCCGGCAACTCTGGAACAACTCCTGCAAAACTCTGGCACAACTCTGGCACATCTCTGGAACAACTTTGGCACAACCCTTGCACAACTCTGGCACAACTCTGGCACAACTCTGGCACAACTCTGGCACAACTCTGGCACACCTTTGGCACAACCATGGCAAAACTATGGCACAGTTGTAGCATATCTCTGGCACAACTCTGGCACAACTCTGGAACAACTATGGCACAACTCTGGCACAACTATGGCAAAAACCGGGCACAACTCTTGCCCAAAAATGGCACAACTCTTGCTCAACTCTGGCATAACAAGGGCACAACTCTAGCAAAACTCTGGCACAACTCTGGCACAACTCTGAAAAAACTCTGGCACAACTCTGGCACAACACTGGAAAAACTCTGGAAAAACTCTAGCACAACTCTGGCACATATCTGAAACAGCTGTGGCACAACTCTGACACAATTCTGGCACAACTCTGGCACAACTCTGGCACAATGCTGGCACACCTCAAGCACAACTCTGGCACAAATCTCGCACAACTCCGGCACAACTCTTGCATAACTCTGGCACTACTCTGGCACAACTCTGGCAGAACTCTGGCACAACTCCGGCAAAACTCTGGCACAACTCTGGGACAACTCAAGCACAATTCTGGCACAATTATGGCTAAGCTCTTGCACAAACCTGCAACAACTCCGGCACAACCATGGCACAACTCTGGCACAACTCTAGCACAACTCTGGCACAACTCTGGCACAATCCCGGCACAACTCTGGCACAAATCTGCCACAACTCTGGTACAACTATGGCACAAATCATGGAAAAATCTAGCACAACTCTGGCACAACTCTGGCACAACTCTGGCACAACTCTGGCACAATCCCGGCACAACTCTGGCACAAATCTGCCACAACTCTGGTACAACTATGGCACAAATCATGGAAAAATCTAGCACAACTCTGGCACAACTCTGGCACAACTCTGGCACAACTCTGGCACAACTCTGGCATAACTCTGGAAAACTATGGGACAACTCTGGCACAACTTTGGGACAACTCTAGCAACTCTGGCACAACTCCGGCACAACTCTGGCATAACTCTGGCACAACTCTGGCAGAAATTTTGCACACCTTCCGCACAACCATGGCAAAACTATGGCACAGTTGTAGCATAACTCTGGCACAAGTCTAGCACAGCTATTGCACAAACCGGGAACACCTCTTGCACAACTATTGCACAACTCTCGCTCAACTCTGGCATAACAAAGGTACAACTCTAGCAAAACTCTGGCACAACACTTGCACAACACGCACACAACTCTGGCACAACTCTGGCACAACTCTGGCACAACTCTGGCACACCTCTGGCAAAACTCTGGCACAACTCTGGCACATATCTGACAAAACTCTGGCACAACTCTGGCACAACTCTGGCACACCTCTGGCAAAACTCTGGCACAACTCTGGCACATATCTGACAAAACTCTGGCACAACTCTGACACAATTCTGGCACAACTCTGGCACAACTCTGGCACAACCCTGGCAGAACTGTGGCACAACTCTGTCACAACTTTGACACAAATATGGCAAAACATTGGAAACCTATGGCACAACTCTGGCACAACTTTGGCAAAACTCTGGCACAACTCTGGCCGAACTTTGGCACAACTCTTGCACAACTCTAGCACAACTATGGCACAACTCTGGCACAACTCCGGCACAACTATGGCACAACTCGGGCACAACTCTAGCACAACAATGGCACAACTATGGCACAACTCTGGCACAAATATGGCACAACTCTGGCAAAACTCTGGAAAACTGTGGCACAACTCTGGCACAACTCTGGCACAATGCTGGCACACCTCAAGCACAACTCTGGTGAAACTCTGGCACGACTCTGGCACAACTCTGGCATAACTCTGGAAAACAATGGCATAACTCTGTCACAACTGTGGCACAAATCTGGCACAACTCTGGCACAACTCCGGCACAACTCTTGAATAACTCTGGCACAACTATGGCACAACTCTGGCATAACTCTGGCACAACTCCGGCACAACTCTGGCACAACTCGGCACAACTCTGGCATAACTCTGGCACGATTCTGACAAAACTCTTGCACAAACCTGCCACAACTCTGGCACAACGATGGCACAACTTTTGCACAACTCTAGCACAACTCTGTCACAACTCTGGCAAAACTCTTGCGTAACCATTGCACAAATTTGGAAAACTATGGCACAACTCTGGCACAACTCTGGCACAACTCTGGCACAGCTCTGGCACAATGCTGGCACATCCCTGGCACAACTCTGGCACAACTTTGGCACAGCTCTGGCACAACTACGGCACACCGCGAAGACCTTGAGCAAGTTGTATGTGGTGGTGTGCATGCTTGTCGCCTTCTCAGTGATCATTGCTCTTGATGTCATGTGTTGATGTCATGTGTTGATGTCATATGTTGATGTCATGTGTTGATGTCATGTGTTGATGTCATGTGTTGATGTCATGTGTTGATGTTGTGTGTTGATGGTGATGATGTGGATGGGTTAAGGCAGCAGGTTTCAGCGGGACAACAAGAGGGTTACGGATTGTGTTCGGGAATGAGGGAAGGGTGAGAGGAGACTAAGTAGTATGGGAGGGGGGGTAACATTTGAGTGGCAAGCTTGAGGGGCATATAGAATGCATGTCTAGTGTTTGTACGCATTTTTCCTGATGATAAACTTACACTTAAACTTAATAAAAAACAT